>CM038682.1:561616752-561792169 GCA_021605205.1 Aegilops longissima
CAAGGATAAACAACTAGTTTGTCGGATCCCACACATACCAAGCATTTCAAACATACACACATTATGCTCAATATGCGAGATACAACATGGCATCACAACATAACTCTACGACTCAAAATATTATTCATTAGGCCCGAGGAGCGAGATATTACAAACATGGGTCTCATGACCCAACACTCGAGCATACAAGTCAAAGCACAAGCGAAGCTAAACATGTCCGGGCACGCATAACTATAAATGAAAAGGCTGAGAAGCCCGACTATCTACCAGATCCCGCCGAGGCACAAGATCGTAGCTGAGGTAACAAGCTAAACGTCAAGTCCAAGCGAACTACTAGCGAGACCGACGCTCTCTCGCAAAACATAAATAAGCAAACGTGAGTACAATTGTACTCAGCAAGACTTACATCGAACTAACTACATATGCATCATTATCAAAAGGTGGTGGAGTTTGACCGCAGCAAGCCAGCTTTGACTCGGTGGCTATCCTGAACTACGATCGCAAGTAACTCTTTGAGGTATGCACACGAGTCCACATATTCACCATATCAATACACCACTATGGATCCGCCCCGCTCACCCACGAGAAACGCCATCCATAGCACTCACGCTATCTTGCGATTTTAGAGTATCCACTTTCACTTGTCTATGAACTATGCAAGGGTCCAAGTTTCCATATCCGAGGAATCCGCTATTCAATAGATAATGATAACCCCGCAGGGGTGTACTTTTCACACACGCTCGCCACTTATCGCCTCAGACACGCCATGTACCTCGGCAACCTTCAAGCGGAAGCCGGGCGAGGGAGTCGGCCACGACCGACTAACCACACAAGTCTCTCGCCCAGTGTTTATCGCCTATTCGGTTCCATCCGCAAGGAGATCCGCCGGGTGTCGCCACGGCCCCAAACGATGTGAGCAGGGTTCCCAAGCCCACCAACCGGTGCCACTTGGTACACCGTACATCAGGCCTAGTCTCGTCCTAAGCCCACTGCACGGGTGCCACTTGGTAGACTACTAACACTACCTACAAACACCGAAACTAGTTGCAACTCCGGACAGAGATCAAGTTGATTAATAAGTCGAGAGGGTCGAGTTACCGAACCCAATGTGTGGTAGTAACTGCTCATGGATCACAAACACGTAACTCAGGCCTCGAGGACGGTTTCAATGAGACAACCCACCATGTACTCCTACATGGCCTCTCACCGCTACCTTTACCAAATCGTGTTCACACACTTAGTTCACACACAAGAGGACATGTTCACCACTTTCCAATTCATTCCCGATGAATCGACCTGACTCAACTCTAAGCAAGAGCAGTGCATGACAAACAAGCATAAATGAGTAGGCACAACATGGCTCAAACAACTCCTACTCATGCTAGTGGGTTTCATCTAATTATCGTGGAATGACAGTCATGCAAGAGGATCAAGGGGTTCAGCTACCGCAGCAAGTAACACATGAGTCGTTGTTGTCCTAATGCAAAAATAGAGCAGGAGCAGAGAGTGGGATTATATCGAATGAACAAGGGGTTTTGCTTGCCTCGCACTTCAAGATAATATAGTTCTTCATCGGTGTCATCGAACTCATCGCTTACATCGCTCACCGGAGGGACAATTACCGCAAACAAGAGAGAATACAATCAATGCAATGCACATTCACATGAATGACATGTCATATTAAGGTACTGAATTCACCTAATGCAATAATAATCCGTTAGTTGAAGTGGAATTCAAACAAGGTTGAACTCCAACCCAAATGCTATTTCATAAATTACCCTAATCATGATTCATCCTATTCAGTGATGTTAACTTGTTCAAACATGCATGATCATGGCATAAACAGATTCTTCATATTTTTCTGATCATTTTCATATATAAATTATTTCCATCCGAAAGTTACGTTGAATTTCTATGATTTATTAAAGTTTAGGCATTTTCTCAAATTTCCTGAATTAAAATAATTCCAGAATCATTAATGCGCCAAGATGACATAGGCGTGACGTCAGCGGTCAACTGGTCGCTGTCAGGTCAACTCGACGCTGGGACCCACGTGTCGAGTAATTAACTTAATTAGATTTTAATTAAACTAAACCTAGTTATTAAATGGTCGGGCCCACACCGCCATTGACTCAGAGAGTCAACCAGGCCCACCCGAGGTCAAAGTCCACGCTGCCGTCGACGCTTAGTCGCCGGGCGAGCTGGCGGCGCAAGTGAATGTTGCTGTTCCGACCACCAAATGGCCCAAGAGCATCTAGGAGGAGCTGGGAGGAGCCAAGCTTTGGTGGGGTTGGCCGTGGTCTGGGTGGTCGGAATCGACGCCAAGGGCAGAGTTTGGCGGCGGCCGAGCTCTAAGCAGCTCTGGCTCGATGTGCGCGCACTAGAGGGAAGCGGAGGGCGCCATGGTTCCTCGGTGCTGCGGTGAGCCCAGAGGTGGGGTTGGCTTGAGCCAATGGGGCTCTAGCCACGCCCGGCGACGAGGCACGCCGGGCAAGCAGCTTCGGCCGCAAAGTGGGAATGGTGGCTAGGGAGGGAACAAGTCGGGAAGAGGGGAAACAACTCTGGGCTCACCGTGAGTGCGACGATGGCATCGGCGAAGCCTGGGAGGCACTGGAGCCGGATGGATTCGACGGCGGCGATCGGGCGGTCCGAGAAGGGAAGAACGGGCGGGCGGCGCCTGGGAGGCCCGGCCGGGAGGCTTGGTGAGGAGGGGAGAGGGCTCATGAGCTCGGGGCATGCCGGGAGGAGAGGGTGGCGGTGGCCGCGAGGGCAGCGAGGGGCGGCGACGACGGGCGCTGGTCCGGCCGAGAGGGAGGAAGCAGAGGAGGGAGCGAGGGAGAGGAGGGAGAGAGGGATCCAGGGGGTTGGGCGGCGCCGAGGAGATGACGCGAGGCGCCATGGTGGTGGCCAGCGACGCAGTAGGCAGCCTGGTGGGTGGCGCATGCCCAAGACGCTGCAAGGCGCCTCTCCGCCTGCCCGGCGAGAGGAAGCAGGTGGTCGGGCACGGGCCAAGACAAAGGTCGGGCCGGCCTGGGCTGGGCTGGCTGGGCTGGTCTGCTGTAAGCGCCTGTGTAGCTCTCTCCTTATTCCATTTTCTATTTTCTGCTTTGTTTTAGTTTAGTAAAATACTAAACCATTTAAATAAATCCTGAAAATAATTGTGGGCATTAACTGAATTATTTCAGAGGCCCTTAACTATTTTCAAAATTGTTGGAGCATTTAAAATATTAATAGTATTTAAATGCCCCAATTCAAATACAATATGGTTTATTCAAAATCCAAAATGTCTTGGAAAAATATCCATCACCTCCGGATATGGTTTTCACCTTTTTCCATTAATCATGAACATTTTTGCAAACCACTTTGGGTTCTTGAAGATATTTTGAATTTGAACCTATTTGAATTGCTTTAGTGCTAGGGCTTGATCATCCCCATTTCAAATTTCATGGAAATTAAACATGATGCATGGATGCAATGCTACTAGTTACAAACAAGCTCTAGGGCTGATCTGGGTGGATACCAATTTCACTAAACAAGAATCTCACCGAGATTCAAGACGTGAGGCAAGAGGAAAAGGGAGTCACAAACTATCACAATCTTCATGATCCATTTGCCCTTCTCAAGATGTTGATTCATTCCATCATCTTAGTCTTGACGCCCTTGCTTTCGAGGTCTTCACTTGACACGACAATGTAAAGAAGGGGAAACCCTACATGATTCGATCTTCACGAAGATCAAGTAAACATGATCAACTCACGGATCGAGACGGTGACACATCTCGAGTTGAGACACAAAATACATCGAGAGGGATGGAAGAACAACAACGGGTTTGATTGGTGGCAACAATTCCACGCTTAGGGAGATGGTGGATGGTGTCAAGGTGGTGAGGAAATATTTACCATGATCCAACAACGGGCACCTCGAGAAAGGTGACGAAAGAACTATTCCCTTAAGTGGCAAAAGAATTACTTTTGATCCATAGATCATTGAACTCTTTATACCAGCCAAAGGCAATCAAGCCATCATTTGGTGGAATGCAAGGAATGGTACACCGGACTAGAATGGATGATGTGGACTACCTTGTTGAAGACAACGAATGGATGATTTTTGCTTATCATCGGAGGTGGAGGGGACCCATGGTAAGTCCACTTTTGAAGATAAACCTGGACAAGAATTGCTAAGAAGACAGCCTATAGCGAGATAGCACAAGGACGGTGCAAGCTGGGAACGAAATGCAACTGTTGGAATGTTCCAACCATCATATCCGCCGAGATTCAGATCCGATTGAAATAGGATACTTCAGACTCAAGATGTCCGAACAGGAAAGGTTGCAACACAAATCGACGAGAAGACGCTATGAGATTCTCGGATATGAACTACGATAGCAAGCTCCAAAACATGAGCTGGTTCTGCTACAAACCTGTGAACACATTGTCCTGCATAAGCATGACCACATGGTAGTCTTATAATAAAACACTACCGAAGTTCAGGTTGGGAACCATCATCGAGGATAACAAGTCTTGTGCATGACCTAGATTTACACAACAATTCCTTTTCCTTGAACAAATCAATCAGTGGCTTGGTGTGCTAGGAATACATACGAATGAAGATGATCAGTCTATCAAACCATAGAATACTTCGCACATGCATGACTGACTTGGAATGATTCCAGAGGAAGCAAAACAAACCTTTCTCAAATTCATGGTGGCAACTTACACCTAAAACACATGAATTGAGGAAGTCTCTCAACCATCCAAGCATAAGCTTCATGAACGAAACACGAAGAAATGCTTACACAAATTTCCAACACTAGGTTGATGTTCAACATGACTCATGGGGAGACAAATGCTACCGATGGGCTCAACAAGAACTCATCGGAATTTCCATATCACCGACTTCCACCATCATGTGAACACGGTGTTAGCATTGGTCGCACCAAAGATATAATGGTGTATGCTCGAGGGATCAACCACGAGTAAGACAACATTACGAATATCGTTGGTTCTGATTTGACTTGACAATGGCCCATACTCAAATCAAAGAGTTGATAAGACAATAGGTCCAAGAATCGATCACAGGACCAATCGATGAAGATATCATCCTTCTTCAACACACACTACACAAGAATATCCCTTTGGAACGAACTAAGTTGGACAAGCTTTTATCTTCCAACTCTCCAAGTTGTTGTCTAGCTTAACCAACTAGCTCGGGGTATCCAACATGATTCTTGGAGAAGGGTGGTTCATAAGAAACCAACTTGATCACGAGCTCAACATAACAGTCAGGAAACAACCCGCAACACTTCCAAGAAGATATTTGGAAAGTCACGAACCACCGTATGTTACTAAGCTCGAGAACAATCTTGCTTTTCAGGGCAAGACGATATGATCAAATGAGTGAGGACTTGACACAATCCTAACTCATCAATCAAGTGTGCACCGAAATAAGGACTAGGTAGCACGATCAATCTTAGGATGATGGTTTAATAACCAACACGCTAAGAATGAGAATATTGTCCATTCACTACCAAGCAACAAGTTGCTCGGGTATTGATTTCACACATCACAATTCACTTGTCGGCTTCCGTTGCATCAACACGGAACCGAGAAATGAATAATGATGGTGAGAAGTATCACCGCATCAAGAATTCCTAGGAGGTTGTGCAATTCCCATGACATTCTTGACATAAGATGGCAATACTTAGGTAGAATGTAATCAAAAGCTGAATTGGCATTTTGATCACGGATACAACTACTTTGACCCAATCCTAGAAATGGATGAGGTATCGAGTTTGTTTCTCCTAGTCATTCCGAATAGAATGGCTTGACGGACCACAAGGATAAAATGCATCGATGAACACAAATGCACACATACCCTTGGCTATCAATTGATAGATGAAGGTCGAAGGCATCTAAGAGAACAACTCAAAGGAACATATAATTTTCTGAGTTGTGGATGCACAGATTAGTATGTCGAGCAAGCTCAACATTTCTTCCGGATAACCCATGCAGAAAGGTAGAATTGGCAGATTCACAATTATGAATGGAGAACCTCAAGAGCACTCTTATTGTGATCTTTTGGCTCAAAAGAACTTCGCCATAAGCGTTCGTAGTATTTGGAAGAAGGAAATACCACGGACCTCGAGGACTATCGCAAAGGTTACTAATATCCTAAAGGCACTAGCAAATACTAACAACATGAAGTAGGATGAATCTCGGTTCAAAACCCAGAGTAGAATACCTACTACTAAATGGCATCACGGATGCTTTCAAAATGATGGCCGTAATCATCACACGGGATACAAAAGCATTGCTAAATTGCTAGGTGACTTCCTAAACATCTAGGGTCATAATAATAGTTCCAACATATATGTCGAGGCAATGGAGTACCTCAACGACTGGTTAGTGTGCTTAATCTCGCCCAAAAGGACATCAGAACGAAAGAAAGGATTTGCAAATGCATCGACTATTTAGAGACCTGGGATGACTCGGACAGCATAACGGCTGTAAATGCTCAAAATGATTTGAGACATCCTGCAGAAAATGGTGGCATAACCACTCAACAACATCATAACAAGATTCTGAGATCAACAGCTATCATACGGAAATAGTAGGAACTGAACCGGGATTAAAACCAACAATCTTAAAGGTCTATGGATTAGTAACACGCCATCCTAATAGATAGATGAGAAGCCTAGTTCTTAACCCCGAGAAGAGAAGAGGATGACTCAGATCAAGGCCATGAGGTATAAGGAGTAAAAAGAGCCTTACGCTCCTTCCACAATCAATTCCCTTACATAACTAAAGCATTTCTAGACACAACTTCACCAGTTTGGCTTGGTAATCCCACAGCAACAAAGCTCGATACTAACGCTGTCAGACCCCGATCCTAAGTCACACCGATCTAGCATGTAACACATCATATCACTTTGCGGCCTCACGCACGGTATTCTACGGTGTCGCTTACCATGGCCCGGACCGCTTATGCTTTTGGCTCACGATATGATAGTGTCGCTAGCATCCATATGACAAAGAACCCGGCCGACATGGCTAGTCGTGAACCCAAAGCGGCGCTAACCTATGGGGACAGCATACATGAATCACATCGAGCATGTCGGTCATCAACGATATATTCGGCTGTAGCACTGGCTAACAGACTCGTATCCCGGCTGTAGCAGGCTAGGCAGGACTCAATAACACCGGTGACATTTCAAGGGATGTATATAGGAACGGCGAAACACATGCCGCCACCAAGTGTCCAAGCAGAGTGCTGGGCTAGTGACTCGTGAACCGGGCTGTAGCGGACTACTATCGCCGGAGGCACGAGACTACATTTCCCATATGAGAGGCTGCCAAGGATAAACAACTAGTTTGTCGGATCCCACACATACCAAGCATTTCAAACATACACACATTATGCTCAATATGTGAGATACAACATGGCATCACAACATAACTCTACGACTCAAAATATTATTCATTAGGCCCGAGGAGCGAGATATTACAAACATGGGTCTCATGACCCAACACTCGTGAGCATACAAGTCAAAGCACAAGCGAAGCTAAACATGTCCGGGTACGCATAACTATAAATGAAAAAGGCCGAGAAGCCCGACTATCTACCGATCCCGCCGAGGCACAAGATCGTAGCTGAGGTAACAAGCTAAACGTCAAGTCCACGCGAACTACTAGCTAGACCGACGCCTCTCGCAAAACATAAATAAGCAAACGTGAGTACAATTGTACTCAGCAAGACTTACATCGTAATCTAACTACATATGCATCATTATCAAAAGGGGTGGTGGAGTTTGACCGCAGCAAGCCAGCTTTGACTCGGTGGCTATCCCGAACTACGACGCAAGTAACTCTTTTGAGGTGGCGCACACGAGTCCACATATTCACCATATCAATACACCACTATGGATCCGCCCCGCCTACCTCACGAGAAACGCCATCCATAGCACTCACGCTATCTTGCGATTTTAGAGTATCCACTTTCACTTGTCTATGAACTATGCAAGGGGTCCAAGTTTCCATATCCGAGGAATCCGCTATTCAATAGATAATGATAACCCCGCAGGGTGTACTTCTTCACACACGCCTCGCCACTTATCGCCTCAGACACGCCATGTACCTCGCAACCTTCAAGCGGAAGCCGGCGAGGGAGTCGGCCACGACCCGACTAACCACACAAGTCTCTCGCCCGTGTTTATCGCCTATTCGGTTCCATCCGCAAGGAGATCCGCCGGGTGTCGCCACGGCCCCAAACGATGTGAGCAGGGTTCCCAAGCCCACCAACCGGTGCCACTTGGTACACCGTACATCAGGTTTAGTCTGTCCCAAGCCCACCTGCACGGGTGCCACTTGGTAGACTACTAACACTACCTACAAACACCGTAAACTAGTTGCAACTCCCGGATGAGATCAAGTTGATTAATAAGTCGAGAGGGTCGAGTTACCGAACCCAATGTGTGGTAGTAACTGCTCATGGATCACAAACACGTAACTCAGCCCCGAGGACGGTTTCAATGAGACAACCCACCATGTACTCCTACATGGCCTCTCACCGCTACCTTTACCAAATCGTGTTCACACACTTAGTTCACACAGTAGGACATGTTCACCACTTTCCAATTCATTCCCGATGAATCGACCGACTCAACTCTAAGCAAGAGAGTGCATGACAAACAAGCATAAATGAGTAGGCACAACATGGCTCAAACAACTCCTACTCATGCTAGTGGGTTTCATCTAATTATCGTGGAATGACAGTCATGCAAAGGATCAAGGGGTTCAGCTACCGCAGCAAGTAACACATGAGTCGTTGTTGTCCTAATGCAGTAAAATAGAGCAGGAGCGAGAGAGAGGGATTATATCGAATGAACAAGGGGTTTTGCTTGCCTCGGCACTTCAAGATAATATAGTTCTTCATCGGTGTCATCGAACTCATCGCCAGACATCGCTCACCGAGGGACAATTACCGCAAACAAGAGAGAACACAATCAATGCAATGCACATTCACATGAATGACATGTCATATTAAGGTACTGAATTCACCTAATGCAATAATAATCCAAGTTAGTTGAAGTGGAATTCAAACAAGGTTGAACTCCAACTCCAAATGCTATTTCATAAATTACCCTAATCATGATTCATCCTATTCAGTGAGGTTAACTTGTTCAAACATGCATGATCATGGCATAAACAGATTCTTCATATTTTTCTGATCATTTTCATATATAAATTATTTCCATCCGAAGTTACGGTTGAATTTCTATGATTTATTAAAGTTTAGGCATTTTCTCAAATTTCCTGAATTAAAATAATTCCGTAATCATTAATGCGCCAAGATGACATAGGCGTGACGTCAGCGGGTCAACTGGTCGCTGTTCAGGTCAACTCGACGCTGGGACCCACGTGTCGAGTAATTAACTTAATTAGATTTTAATTAAAACTAAACCTAGTTATTAAATGTGGTCGGGCCCCACTCGCCATTGACTCAGAGAGTCAACCAGGCCCACCCGAGGTCAAAGTCCACGCCGATCGCCGGTGCTTAGTCAGCCGGCGAAGCGACGCACGCGGCGCAAGTGAATGTTGCTGTTCGACGACCAAATGGCTCGCGGAGAGCATCTAGAGGAGCTGGGAGGAGCCAAGCTCTGGTGGGCTGGCCGTGGTCGGGTGGTCGGAATCGACGCCATGGGCGAGTTTGGCGGGCGGCCGAGCTCACAGCGAAGCTCGGGCTCGACGCGCAGGCGCACTAGAGGGGAAGCGGAGGGCGCCATGGGTTCCTGGTGCCGCGCGGTGAGCCCAGAGGTGGGGTTGGCTTCGAGCCAATGGGGCTCTAGCCACGCCGGGCGACGAGGCACGGCGGCAAGCGAAGCCGCCGCAGTGGGAATGGTGGCTAGGGAGGGAACAAGTCGGGAAGAGGGGAAACAACCGGGGCTCACCGTGAGTGCGACGATGGCATCGGGCGAGCTCTGGGAGGCACCGGAGCCGATGGATTCGACGGCGGCGATCGGCGGTCCGAGAAGGGGAAGAACGCGGGCGGCGCTGGGCGCCCCGGCCGGGAGGCTTGGTGAGGAGGGGAGAGGGCTCAGGCGGAGCTCGGGGCATGCCGGGAGGAGAGGGTGGCGGTGGCCGCGAGGGCAGCGAGGGGCGGCGACGACGGGCGCTGTCCGGGCGAGAGGAGGAAGCAGAGGAGGGAGCGAGGGAGAGGGAGGGAGCGAGGGGATCCAGGGGGGTTGGGGCGCCGAGGAGATGACGCGAGGCGCCGCGGTGGCTGGAAGCGACGAGGCAGTGCAGCCTGGGTGGCGTGGCGCCCAAGACGCTGCAAGGCCTCCTCGGCTCAGAGAGGAAAGGTGGTGGTGGCACGGGCCAAAGACAGGCCGGGCCGCCAAGGCTGCTAGTGGGCTGGTCGGGCTGCTGTGTAAGCGCCTGTAGCTCTCTCCTTATTCCATTTTCTATTTTCTGTTTGTTTTAGTTTAGTAAAATACTAAACCATTTAAATAAATCCTGAAAATAATTGTGGGCATTAACTGAATTATTTCAGAGGCCCTTAACTATTTTCAAAATTGTTGGAGCATTTAAAATATTAATAGTATTTAAATGCCCCAATTCAAATACAATATGGTTTACTCAAAATCCAAAATGTCTTGGAAAATATCCATCACCTCCGGATATGGTTTTCACCTTTTTCCATTAATCATGAACATTTTTGCAAACCACTTTGGGTTCTTGAAGATATTTTTGAATTTGGACCTATTTGAATTGCCTTAGTGCTAGGGCTTGCTCATCCCCATTTCAAATTTCATGGAAATTAAACATGATGCATGGATGCAATGCTGCTAGTTACAAACAAGCTCTAGGGCTGATCTGGGGCTGTGACATTCTGCTTGTCGGGGCGGATCGGCACTTCTTCCAAGCTATCGAAGAACTGCTACACGACGTCGTTCGCAGGCTCTTGCCAGGTTGGAATGATCCCATGTGAATCGCACAGGGGCATCATGGCGCGGATGCGGTCAAGCAAAGAATTGTTGCACAATGGGACGACCCCTCGGCAACATAAACCACTGGGTGATCGGGTCATGCTTGAACAACTCCGTACATTGCGTCTAACTCCAAGACGGTGAAATTCCAGCTTGAGGCCCCGGCAACCTCATGATATCCGCCGGTTTTGGAACTCCCAAGCAGGTCTCCTCCTCTCCGCAAGGGATGGCGCGGCGCGCGAAGGAAATTGCGCCAATCGCGCTTACAAGTGAGTCCGCAAACCTCGAGGCGCAGGATCCGGTCACGGCAATCTTCAACCTAGCATCTTCCGCGCCAAGTTGTTCCAATCGCTGTCACAAGCACTATTGGGGTTTCTACCGCCAGTGAAGGGTCATGGTTCTCCTCAATGATCCAATACCAATTGGCTCTCCACCTCCCACTTGCTGTGGAGCTCTCCTTCCAGATAGGATTCTTTCTTGCCGATCCCGGAGATCCAAGCAATCCCTCCGCAAGTGGCTCTCTCTCTCAACGCGGGCATGAAGAAGTGGCGAAAAGGGCTACGCTTGGGTGGACTCACAAAGTTCTCGCAGAGGTGTGTGAAACCGCCATGGTCAAGACAGCGTTGGGGGTGAAATCAAGGAGGCGAAACCCAGGGTGTTCATGATGTTGCGTAAGAACTCAGAGAAGGGCAGAGCCCGCAATAGAAGAAGAGCGCGAAGAAGGTACCCGCCGAGGCTGACTCGGCGCGGCGGCGAGAGTACTTTTGTGCGCGGATGCGCCTGCCTCCGCCGACTGTAAGAGGTAGTAGCCTCCTCCGCCTTTTGCGCCGAGCTGGGGGAAGAGGGCCGGCCTGCGCAGCAGCGCCATGAGCCGCAAGGCCGCCGACTTCACGCTTCTTCCCTTGTCGGCTGGAGCCATGGCGGAGGCGGTGGAGGAGACCGACGGCGCTGAAGGCGCTTGGTATGGGGGGCGGAGCGCTGTTTCTTCGGACCAGAGAAGAAGGAGGAGCGACGGTGGTTTTCGAGATGTGACAGCAATGGCGAGGTGGGCGACCCGCCTCGCTTCCCTGCTTATAAGGAGGAGAGAGGCGGACGCTCCGCTTTTCCATTAAAGAAACCCCACGATCTCTCCCACGACGCCACGCTCGGGCGCAGGCTGTTCGTGGGGACGGGTGGGTCCGGAGCCGCCATATGCGGATCTAGGCCGCGGTGCAGGGCCTGCAGCACCTGTTTTGGGCCCGCCCAACAATGTGCTCGGCACCGCGGTGGCCCAGGCCCGGGCTCCTGCCGTGTGTACTAGAGTAGGGGTACCTTAGTATCACGAACTCGCACGGGCAGTCGCAGCGCCTGCGCGGGCAGGGTTTGCCCGGTGACCGCCAAGGTCCTCCGTGGTTCTTTTGGAGCCATTCAAGAACAAAGTATTTAAGCCAAGAAGACAAGGCCCCGCAAGAGGAGCTTGCCGGAAGGCCACTCAAGGCATACAGAAGACAAGACCCCGCAAGAGGAACTTGCCGGAAGGCTTGGTGAGCGACAAGCTTCCGGCGCGACAGGATTCAGCTGCTGCAAGATGCTTGCCGCGTAGGCAACTCTCTTCATCTCCGCCCAGCTCATCCACCAACGTGTCGCCATGGGACCATTCCAGCGCATGCGTCAAGAGGCTATGCAGCCAGCGGAGAGCAGCGGTAAGCGGCGCTGACAGAGTGCCATCGGGCAAGCGATGGCGCCTTGACGGTCCCTTTCGCAGACTGTTTAGGCGACATGGATGGGCATTTAATGTTTTTGTCCCTTGCCATCAGAGTTAGGTAGAATACACTGTACAAAGTAGCTGTACCAACCGCAACCCATTTTACCATTTTACCCTAGTCTACTTTGCCACCTGTTGGTGACCCTTGAGCCTATAAAAGGAGGCCCATGCGCAACGAGAGGAGGTGCGATTCATTCGAGACTACACACACTCAAGCTAGGTTTTGTAGCTCAGGCTCCCTAGCAAGAACACAATACAACCAGCATAAGCAGCAGAGGAGTATTATCTCTCCGAGAGCTCCGGCTAGGTAAACCGCTGTGCATCGCCGATCTGCTCTTCAGGCATCTCCGCCCCCATCAACCAAAAGGGACTCGGTCCGCCGTCCCATAGGTGTTCGTGGGTTACGATCAGCTTCCCTCAACAAGGTGGGATCCCTGGAAAGGGACCCGCCATGAGGAGGAGGCCCTGAGGTGTCACAGACACCTCCCGGACTTTGCACTGACTCAGCCCCGGAGGCCACAAAGGGTTCGAGTCCGGGCGGGCGCACCCTTCAGAAGAAGGGCGAGATCGCGACGCCGGGCTGCCTCCGCCCAACCGGAGGTGCCGGATATTTGCCGAGGCGCCAACGGCGCCTCCATCGAAGAGGAACACCGCACTGCTATGAGTGCGGTGATTCAAGGTTCACTCGCCAAGAGCTGGCTGACCAAGCCTCGCAAGAGCCTTCTAACATGCTTTGAGGTAAGAATTTCAATATATGTAAATGGTACCGCGATAGACAAGAGCCCTCGATGCTCGGTTCGGTGTTCGGAAAGAAAAGCCGGACCGAGGATATTTAGAAAGATAAACGCAGGAGTCATAAAAATATGTCAATATGGGATTGCAGTCTTGCCACGACTCTGCCAGACCGACCGTGGAGGTCAATACTTTGAAGAAAAACTCGAGCGGTCCGAGAACGAGCTCGCCATGCCAAGAAGCAGCTCGAGGAAAAGAAGGTGAGTAATACCTTATGAAAATTGTACCCACAGAAAATGATTTGGTTGCAAGAAAATGACAAGGATAACGGGTATTGTAGGGTCCACTAACGAGGTGGCGACTCAAGGAGGCGGTGGCCGCGCCGAACGTGAATGCGGCCATGAGCGCACCGAGCGAGAGAAGCAGGAGGGCGGTATGGCGGAGGTACAACAAGAGCTCGAGGATCTCATGAAAAACATGAGAGCTTGAGCGTGACTCAAGACTCGAGAGTCTGAGCTTGCAACGGCTCTTGAGAGTGCCAAAGTCGCTAAGGCAAGCCTACAAGGCCTCCAGAGGTTGAGGCGGTGAAGAAAATAGCAGCGGTAAGGCATTTTTCATGCAAAGTAAGCATGTGAGTGTTAATTACCTGTTTCTTACCCAATTCGAGCTCTCGAGGAGCTGCCGCAGATCTTCTCGCAGCAGGTCCGATGCTGCCGCATTCTACCGGGCCGAGGAGGGAGCTCTGATGGAGAAGGTCTTCGTTTCAGATGTCGAGGCCGACATCCGTGCCTCCCTTAGCGACCAGCTGAAGCAGCTGGTCGAGCTCACAAGGCGGCCGAACAGCCATGAAGGGCCTCATAGTTCGGCCGTGGCCTAAGGAGGCCATGCCGGGAGCTACTTCAGCCCTGTGCGGCGGCCGATGGATGCGCTCCTGGTAGAAGTCATCAAGCATTCCGCTTGTGTTGAGAGTGCCTGCCGGGCCTTGCCCGCAAGAAGGTGCACTGGGGCAAGATGGATGCCTGTAAGCTCGCGGACGAACCGCCACCAGAGGGCAAGGAGCATCGCACGCCCGAGATGTATTATAAGAGTGTGTCAAGGGCGCCTGACTATTGCGGTGAGTGCTCCAAAGATGTAATATTTGAGTAGACTCGCATTTTGTTATCCTGCGCGCTGAAAACTTAGTTCATATGCGCTTAAGCAACGCTTTGTTAATTTAAAATATTACCTTCAGGCGGCTGTTTATCAAATCCGAGAGATGGCAAGTCGTCACTTCAGCCCCCATGCCACGAAAGTGCCGGGTGTTCGGATAAACTTGAGCGCTCTTGTTCCCATTTTTGGGTCCATCTAGGAGGCGCCAACACAGCGTAACAAGGCAACCGGACTTATAATGCTTGAACACTCTCACTTAGCCATAGAATTCTATAATTTGAAATTTTGGCGAAGCCCTAGTCTTCGAAGGTCAATTTGGGGTGCTATCCACGCCTTGGTCGACAAGATCCCGCCTCGCTTCTAAGCGGCATAAGTCTTTAGGACTCGCAAAAACCTCTCTAACAGCGATCGACTCTCCTCATCACGACGGTCAGTTTTAGCTTTCCATCGAGGCGTTAACTCAGCTCAATGGGCGGAATCGCAGTGGTTCTCCCAAAGGCTACCTTAGCCGATATAACGGAACGAAGGTACCAAAACATGGGAGCCGGCAAACCCAACTATTGACCCAAGACATGATTCGAGCCAATGCATATAGTGCTATAAGTTCGGGTGCCGACTTGTGAAAGTGTTCGACTCATCATACCATAATGTGGGAAACATAAGCCCTCGGTGTATATTAGCCGTACTAAAGTGTATGGATGCAACATGCCGTGAATGAACATATGTATGAAAAAGAAATGCAATTATAAGCAAAAAGGTGCTGCATTGCTTTATTCAATAAGTGCTGCTACTTAATGCGTAATCGATACAAATAGTGCGATAAGCAAGGTATGGGATGTTAAACATGTCCGCTTCAGGTAGGCTGCGATTGGTGTATAAAAATGCTCGAATGGAGACCACCAGATATTCGTTGTAGCCTTTATCCTTCCTCGGCTATTAGATCGTGAGTTCGCAGGTTCTGCCGGACAGGCCTCGACAAACGGAGTCCGTGGGTAAAAAGTAAAAGGTAAAAAGAAAAAAAAAGGAACGACACACTTGAGAGCCCCTCGTGTGGTTGAGCCGCAGTCTGGTTTATCGTGGTCGTGCCCCTCCCCATGCCCATGGTATCTTCAGAGCGTAATGGTGTACGCCAAGGACCTGCTTTGACGCTTCGCAGAGCTGGGTTAGCCGCATCGCCACGCTGCTCGAACGCGCTGTGGTCTTGTTGTGTTACCCGGCCAAGTTGAGTCCGCCGCTTAACGGCCGGACTCGAGAATTGCCTTAAGAGGTTGCATTGCACTTCCGCCGCGAGAGCTGCCAGATGTAACTCCGCGCGGAGAGAACGCTCTGTTTCGCTGACCGTGATGACCTTGAGGGCCTCGCATCTTGAGCTTGAGGTATGCGAGTGCGGCACCGCCGCTGAACTTTGCAAACGCGGTATGTCCAAGCAAGGCATGATAGCCGCCATGAACGGACTATGTCAAGATTAACCTCACTTCGAAGTTATCCGGGATCCAAGACCACTTCCAAAGGTAATTGAGCCTGTACAATTGGCTTTACACTGTATGACGCCTTTAAAGGTCGCTTTGGTAGGTTTAACCTTGAGGGGTCTATGCCCATTTTGGCGACCGTATCCCGGTAAAGCAGGTTCAGTTGCTGCCACCGCCCATCGTGACTCGTTAGGTGAAATCCATCGACGATTGGGTCTAAGACTAGTGCGGGAATCCGCCGGCGGATGCTGGTGGGTGGTCCTTCGGTCAAAAGTGATCGGGCAGAGGACCATGGATTGAACTTGGCAACCGCTCCATCGCAGAGACATCCTCGAGTGCACGCCTCGCCTTTTTGGGTATTTGCGCTATGATATCATGTTCATCGTTCGCACTGTGGGGGAAACCTTCGTCTCTCTATTGTTCGGGCGGTTGGGTCTCGCTCCTCATCGCTATGCAGCCCTTGTCATTGTTTTCGCAATTAACTTGCTCTGCCTGTTGAATACCCAACAGTCCCTGCTGGTGTGGTTAGCTGGCTTTCGGGGTGTCGTATCCGCACAAGCGGTCGAGTATTCGTCCAAATTGGACGGACCCGGTAGTTCTTTGAATGGCTTTTTCCACTGACCGGTTTAGAGCCTCGAATCCAGCATTGATTGTCAGATCTCAATATTGCTGCCGCACGCGCGCTTGTTTTTGTTACGACGCTGCCCGCCGCTTCGTCCTTGAAGTCCGGACCGCCTGAATTTTTGCCGAGGTTGTTGCTGCGCATAGCTAGTTGTCCTCACCCGCCAAGCGGTCATGAGTGATGGAGGGCTGCCATGGATTTTGAATTTTCCTGTCCTAGGTGCCGGTAAGCCACTGTCATGATGTTATGCTTGAAGGCCGCGAGGGCCTCCGTGATCCGGACAATCGACATTTGGTTTTTCTTGGTTAAGAACCGTGTCCAGAATTGTCCGCCGATTCATCCGCTGCTGAATTATGTGGCTTAGGTCATCAGCGCGGTGGTCGCACATAAGTGCCCCGAAGTTATCGAGGAATGCGGCTTCCGTGTCCTCCCAGCTCCCAACCGACTACCGGCAAGCTGTTGAGCCAATGCCGGGCTGGTCCTTTAAGCTTGAGGGGAGGTATTTGATGGCGTGAAGATCGCCACCGCGGGCCATGTGGATGTGAAGGAGATAGTCTTCATCCAAACCGCTGGGTCCGCTAGCCATCATAGGATTCAATATTGACGGATTTAAACCTTCGGGATTTGATGATCCATTACTCGCCCTGTGAAGCATAGTGGGTGTGCGGCGCCTCTGCATCGGGCGATATCATGACGGAGCTCAAAAGAGCTTTGTCTGCTTTGTTCGCCCGCCGACTTATCGTGGTCCGGCGCGACGGTTGTCGCCACGCATCGTGGCGCCCACGCCGATCCATAGATCGATCTTGATTGTCTTGCCTTGTCCTCCAATATATCTCGCAGGTCCGGAGCGCCCTCGGGCCGCGGTGCTTTTGAGCGATGCCGGGCACGGTTCTAGTGAAGGGCCTAAAGGCTTCTATGTCGCGACCACGGGTGGTCGGTCACCGATTGTCTCCCTGGTAATGCGGGTTCGTAAGCCTCCTCCTCTAATCGGGAGCAGCTTGCGCTTAGGGTAGCTTTTGAGGGCGCTCGAGCTCATGCTTTCGCCGCGAGGACTTCAGTCCATCCGGCTGGCCAGCAGATCCCCGATCAGCTCTAAGCTGTTGTCGCTTTTCTTGAGGCTGTTCGCCGTGGCCATAAGCCCGCATCTAAAACGCCTAGTTCGACGGGATCTCAGCACGCATTTAATTCATCGCCGCCGAGGGTTGCTTCGCCTCCTGAGGGAGGCATATAATCCTTACCTCTTCTTCCGCCGCCTCTCGTGAGGGCTGGCGCTCCATTCTCCCGCGCCGGATCTTGCCGGAGTGGATTGTCTTTGGCACCGTCCGTGTATTGTTATCTCCGAGCCGGAATCTTCATTCTTGCTGTGTGGCGGATTTAGAGCGGCGCCACGACGCCGGGCGCTGGGCTGTTTCTTGAGGGGTCATCCTCCTCTTTTCCTTCGCCATTCCTATCCTTTGGGATATCCACCATGTATATGTCATATGATGAGGTGGCTTTCAGCGTCTTGTAGGCGCTGGTTTTGTTCGCTCTCCGCATCGCCGCCCATACCGCCGATGTCTTCGGAGTCGAGTCAGCATGTCTGTTAGATCGCCGACGGCCGCTACCAAGTGGGTGGTGGGTGGGCTTTGAATTTCTTCGTCGTTCTGATCTCAACCGGCCCCGACCGTAGTCCGCCAGGCTCTCCGATAACTAGAGGTACTTTAGCGTAACTCAAGATGTCGCCAAAAGGTGAGAGTTGAAAGATGTCCGCTATGGTGAACTCCATGACCGCGCCCAATCGGATTCGATCGGAGGGGGCGCGGAGGTTCGGAGTCCGCAAGGAGTCCAGCACTCGAGTCGCGAGCTTTATGAGGACAAGATCAAGTGTTCGCTCTATCGCCAGAGGTTGCAGCCCCGAGGCGTGTCCAGCCATCCGCCCCTCGACCGCGCAGCCGCTCAATTGAAGATCGGAGCGGTTCGAGGTGGCTCTCTGTGGTACCGTCCGCTGCAGAGCTAAATCATGCTCGCCGTGATGCGGTGGCATGCTTGGCTGTGGCTCGACTCCATCGAGGATCAAGTCCCCGCGATGTCAGCCGTGAAGTTCAAACTTCAAATCTGACTCGACGCCAGGGCGAGCTTTCGATCCGCTCCAGATGGCTGCTTAATCGCCCGCAAAGGCGGTACGTTAATACTTAAGATATATCCGGGAGAAAATATCACCGACTCCGCTGCTGATGATGGCGAAGAAGCCATCGAGCCTATCGGTGACGCATACGTAGGAACTCTCAATGAAAGCACCAATGTCGGTGTCAAACCGCGGATCTCGGTAGGGGGTCCCGAACTGCGCGCCTAGGCGGATGGTAACAGGAGACAAGGGACACGATGTTTTACCCAGGTTCGGGCCCTCTTGATGGAGGTAAAACCCACGCCCTACTTGATTAATATTGATGATGTGTTACAAGAGTGGATCTACCACGAGATCAAAGAGGCTAAACCCTAGAAGCTAGCCTATGGTATGATTGTTGTTCGCCCTATGGACTACAGCCATCCGGGTTTATATAGACACCGAGAGGGCTAGGGTTACACAAAGTCGGTTACAAAGGTAGGAGATCTACATATCCGTATCGCCAAGCTTGCCTTCCACGCCAAGGAAAGTCCCATCCGGACATGGGACGAAGTCTTCAATCTTGTATCTACATAGTCTTGGAGTCCGGCTGATGATGATAGTTCGGCTATCCGGACACCCCCTAGTCCGGAACTCCCTCAGCACTGCTTCTCATCATGCCGAACATGATTACACAGTCCTTCCAGAGCCCATATCGACATATCTTCATCGGATGGCTCTTTGGACCCGTCGGATATGAATAGTGATTCACTTCCGACCGCCTCCACCCCTCGCCCTACGGGTGACGCCGAGGTGTTGTCCCAAAGGGCACCGAGCCGGGGGGAGGTAGTCCTCGAGGCGCCTCAAGGCGACACTGCGGACCCTGGGCGCAATGGGAGCAAGACTCCCATGGGCTCCAAGTTCGGCCTCAAGTCGAACACTGCGCCGAAACCTCCAGTGGTTCCGGACTCACAAAGCACTTCGTGAAGAGGGGCAAGCCTCTAAGCCGGGTGACCTCTGTCCATCCAGAGGCACCGGACAACTTGCTGGAAGCGCTCCAAGGTGCTTCCATCAACGAAGAGCACCGCACTATGATGAGTGCGGTGATGGAGGAAGTTCAGTCCGCCAAAAGCAGACTAACTGAAGCTTGCGCCAGCCTCCTAATAGGCTTTGAGGTAAGTAATTAAATTATAGGAAATATCACCGCATGCATAAGAGCCCCTGATGCTCGCTTATGCTCACGAAGAAAAGCCAATAGAGGATCAATAATAATCGTAGGAGTCTAATTATAGTATGTCTATGTGAATCAGAAGCTTCCCCTGTTGCCGCCGCGACATATTATGGAGGTCGCCGACTACAGCAGGACCTGAGCGATCCAAGGAAGAACTCGGCCTTGCCAAGAGGCAGCTCGAGGAGAACAAAGGTAAGCAATACCTTGTCAATATGAAAAAAAGAAAGATTTGCTGCAGGATAATAGGATCATCATGAATTTTGCCAGGGCCACGATCAAGTGGCGACCTCAAGAAGGCGCTGTCCGAGGTCAAAAACAAAGCGCCAAGGAGCGACCGAGCGAGAAAGACACGGCCCGGTAGGCGAGGTGCAAGAGCTCCCAGTGCTCATCAAGAAGCATGAGTACCTGAGCTTGACTCGAGGACGCGAGAGTCCGAGCTTGCCCACGCCTCAAAAGTGCAAAATGCCAAGGCCAAGCCCATAAGGCCTCCAGAAGTTGAGGCGTGAAGAAGATAGCGACGGGTAAGGCATTCATTATGCAAAGTAGGTATGCGAAAGAAAATTTCCTTTACTTACCCGAGTTCGAGCTTCCAGAGCTGCTCGCAGATCTGCCCCTGCGCAGTGTCCGATGCCACGGAGTTCTATCGGGCCGAGGAGGGAAGCTCGATGGAGAAGTTGTTCTGGTCTCAGTATACTGGGACCGAACACCCGATGCCCGTGAGCGACCAGCTGAAGCAACTGGTTGAGCTCCACAAGGCGGCCGAACAGGCCATGAGGGGACTTATAGTCCGGATATGGCATGGCGGCTCCCTTCCCAACAGCTACTTCGGCCTGGTGAGACGGCTCGTAGATGCCTGCCCATGGCTGGAAGTCATCAAGCAGTCCATCTCCATCGAAGGTGCACGCAGGGCTCTTGCCTGTGCAAAGGTGCACTGGGCGAAGATGGACGCCGAAAAGCTGGTGAAGGAGGGGCCGCCGCAGGGCAAGGAGCATCGCCACCTTGAAATGTATTATGAAAGTGTCCTGAAGGGTGCCCGTCTCGTGGCGGATGAATGTACCAAAGATGTAATCTTTGAATGAACTTGCTCATGTGATCCTTGTGTTCATGAAAACTAGTTCATGTTCGTTATGCAACGCTTTTGTATTTAAAATATTACCTTCTGTGCGGCCGTTTATAAATTCTAAGAGTTGCTAGTCCGCTTCTTGCCCCATGCAACTAGTGCTGGGGTGTTCGATGAATCGAGCACTTTTTTCCCATTCTTGGGTCCTTCAAGGGAGGTGTTCAACAAGAATCTAACCAGTGCAATCGACTATAATGCTTTATCGCCTCACTTAGCCATAGAAGTCTACAATTTTAATTTTATGAAGCCCTAGTCTTCGAAAGTCTAATTTGGGGCACTATACACGCCTAAGCCGTAATAAGGCCGCTCCTCGCATTTAAGCGAAAAAGTATTTAGGACTTGAGACTTTCAACAGCGCACTCAGCTCGCTCATCATGACATGTCAGCTTTTAGCTTTCATCGAGGTGCTCACCGGAAGAACCGACACAATCGCAGTAGTTCTCCCCAAGGCTACCTTAGACGATATAGCGGAACGAAGGTACCAAAACATGGGAGCCGGGCAAACCCAACTATTGACCCAAGACTTGATTCGAGTCGATGCATATTGTCACATCCCAGTTAGACCATGCATTAGGGTGTGCATCATGTTTAAATTCCATTTGAATTTGAAATGGGGAAGGCAGGAAACCCTGTAACACCCCTTAATTCAACTAGGGTTTACTAAAAATTATTTCAATGAATCCGAAATGCCCTTCAAAATGCTCATCCTCTTTGTTTTGGTTCAGAACCTATGTCAAAGGAGGTGGATCATTTTCTAGGTCATCCAAAGTTCCTAGGATTAATCCACAAGTTTTGAACTTGAGCATTTTAAATTATATAAAATATTTTAAATGTTCAAAAATTGCCAAACCAAAATGTTTCATGTTGGGAATATTCCAACAAGGGACCAGGAGCATTTTGGTGATTTTTAAAACAGTTTTGGTATTTTTAAAAAATCCCACAAAGTTGCAGAATATTAGAAAAAGACTAAAAAGAGGAAAAACTTCACCGACGCCTGCGTTCGCCCACCTGCCGCCCAGCCCCAGCAGCGGCCAACGAGCTGCTTGGCTCGCCAGCAGCAGCCAGTGCCGACGGCGAGCTCTGGCGCGCCACGCAGCTGGCCGCCGCTTCACCTCCTCTCCGCCTCGCTGCCTCGACGGCCTCCACGCCGCCGCCTCACCCTCGGACACGCCATTCGCGCCTCTCTCCTCGCCTCGCCATGGCCGACGCCACTGCCGCCGCCTCCACCGTCGTAGTCGTGAGCCACCGCCGCCCGCCGCCACGAGACCGCGGTCCAGCCGCCATGGCTGCCGACTTTCGTCAACAAGCCGAGCCCCGGCGCTTGCTCGCCTCGGCCATCAGACCGATTCGCCCGACCGCCACCGCCGGAGATCCCTTCGCCGCCGCCGCATCGATCATCCCGACCACGCCGCTCGCTCTCACGAGACCGCCGTGAGCCTGGCTACCTCCCCATCCTTCCACTCTCTCTCGCACCACAACGAGCACACGGCTCGCCTCAACGCATCGCCTGGAGCTCGTCGCCGACGAGGTTCGCCACCCAACGCCACGCCACCGTGTCCATCGACTCACCACGCTATGGCGAGTCCAACCTGCACTCCACGCGCCTCATCTTGCCCCTAGCGACGAGTCCGAGATCACCGAGCCCCCCCGCCGCCAAACTCGCCGCCGCGCCAACTCCGCCACCCCGACCCCATCTAACCCACCAGAGCTGCGGTTCGTCTCCAGCTCCACGAGATGCCTTCGCGCCCATTTGGTGGCCGGAACGCAAAAGCACTTTGTTCATTCGCTCGCCTCGGCGGCGGCTAGACGCCGCGAGTTGATCGCGACCATTGATCGTGGGCCTCGTTGATCGCTTCGAGTCAATGACATGTGGACCTCTGCTAACTAATTAGATTAGTTCTAATTAAAATTAATTAGTTAAACTAATTATCGACATGCGGTCCCATCGTCAGTTTGACCTGGACGACCTGCTGACCCCTCGACGTCACGCTACTCATGTCGACGAATAAATGAATTCTGGATTTATTTTGATATAGCAAATTCCGTAATATAATTCAAATTTCAAATGCTTATAACTTTTATTCTATAACTCCAAATGCAAAGATTTATATATGAAAAATTATCAGAAAAATCCACTCTATCCATTGGTACAGGTTTCATGCATGTTAAAACAAGTTAACTATGATGTTTAACCAGAATAAGATATTGCACCTTTAGGACTAAATCAAATGAGCTATCATTTGAATCCTTGATTCAAATGAGTTCATCCCCTGTTCTTTCAGCTTGCATTAGACCAACACACATCCATATTGCCATGTCATAGCATGCATCATATTGTTGCATATTGTCATGTGTTTACTTTGTGTGCTTTCATGATAGGTTCTGCCTCAAGATAACCTCGACTACCCATCCAAGGGCAGTTCCCTCACCCCGCCCATCAGCAAGCAACCTGCTGATCATTTCGATACAAACCCATGTTCTCGCTTCGCTTCTCGCATCGCATTAAGACAACGCGATTCAAACTGTTGTGTGGTGCGGTAGTTGAACCCACTTCCTTTGCATGACCTGTCATTGCCACAAGAATTCAGATGAAACCCACTAGTATGTGTAGGAGTTGATTGAGCCATGTTTGTGATTCCTACCATGCTATGCTTGCTATGCTTAGAGTTGTGTCAGTCCGCTCATCGGGATGATGAACCGGAGGAAAGGTTGTGTTGGTTCGAGAGTGAAAGTGTTGAACACGATTTGGTAAAGGTATCGATGAGAGGCCATGTAGGAGTACATGGTGGGTTGTTTCATTGAAGCCAACTTAAGAACTGAGATCTGTGTTTGTGATCCATGAACAGCTACTACCACGCATTGGGATCCTTAATTGACCTCTCGCTTCTTAACCACCCCTGTTCATAGTCCGGAGTTGCAAGTAGTTTCGTGTTTGTAGTATGTCGGGGACGCACGCAACGCTGACCTTAGGGGTGGGTTGTGTTGCGGTAGGCACGCGGGTCTGCGTGTACCGAGTGCCTGCTGGTATCTCGGGAACCCCACACATCGCTCGGGCTGTATGGGAAACCTCGCCGGACTCTCCGGATGGAACCCGAATAGGCGATACACCGGACTAGGGACTTGAGTGTTTAGGTAGGCTGTGGCCGACACCCACGCTGGGCTTCCGCTGAAGGTTGCCGAGTACATGTCGTAAACGATTTATAAGTGGTGAGAGCGTGTGAAGAAGTACACCCCGCAGGGTTAAATATGATCTATTCAATAGCCGTGTCCACGGAGAAGGACTTCGGGTTACCTATATCATCATAGACAAGTAAATGGATACTACTAAAAGCCTCAAGATAGTGTGAGTATCGTGGATGGCCCTCTCGGGATGACGAGAGAGGATCCACGTGGAGTATTGTGATGGTGATTAGTGGACTCTGTACGACAAATGCTTTACAAAGTGGTGTCACGAGGATAGCTTAGCCAAGAGTCAAAGCTGGCTTGCTGCAAATAACTCCACTTCCTTCCTTGAGAATGTGCATGTATGATAGGATTCTGTAGTAAGACTTGCTGAGTACCTTTGTACTCATGTTTGCTTAATTAATGTTTTCAGAGGACTATACTACCCTCCGACGGATTCTATGTAGATATTGACTTCGACGAGTGAACTAGCCACCTGTGTGGCGATCTAAGACTTGTGAAGGGCCATTGTAGATAGAAAGGCTCCAAATGCTTTCTTTCTTTTCTAGAGTCTCAGATCAGACTAGTTTGCTTCCGCATGTGCTTGTATGATTGTATGATTTGAGTGTTGGGTCATGTGACCCTACCTGTATGACTATAGTTATGTATGGCTCTCTGAGCCTCTTAAATAAAGTACTTGAGTTGTAGAGTTTTGTTGTGATGCCTTGTTGTATTTACTCATATCGGGCATATTATGTATGATTGAAATGCTTGGTATGAGGGATCCGACAAACTAGTTGTTTATCCTTGGCAGCCTCTCATATGGGGAAATGTAGTCTCGTGCTTCGAGCGATAGTAGTCCGCTACATGCCCGGTTCACCGGAGTCCCGCTAGCCCAAAGACTACTGCTTGGACACTTGATCTGGCCGGCATGTGATTCATTTCGCTCTTATGTCTGTCCTTCGGGAAATGTCACGCGTGATATTCGAGTCCCGCTTAGCTCGCTACAGCCCGGGATACCGGAGTCCTCATAGCCCAAAGGCTACAGCCCGAATTCATACGTTGATGACCGACATGCTCAAGTGATTCATGTATGCCTGTCCCCAT
The DNA here is from genome assembly GCA_021605205.1 of Aegilops longissima. Classification (NCBI taxonomy): domain Eukaryota; kingdom Viridiplantae; phylum Streptophyta; class Magnoliopsida; order Poales; family Poaceae; genus Aegilops; species Aegilops longissima. Next base: position 561,642,156 of record CM038682.1, read on the forward strand.
AGGTTAGTGCCGCTTGGGTTCACGATCAGCCATGTCGGCCCGGTTCTTTGTCATGTGGATGCTAGCGACACTATCATATACGTGAGCCAAAAGGCTAAACGGTCCCTGCCATGGTAAGGCGACACCTGTGGGAATACCGCGCGTGAGGCCGCAAAGTGATATGAGGTGTTACCAGCTAGGTCGATGTGACTTGGAATCGGGTCCTAACAGCTGCTGGCATCAGCAAGGCTGCCTCAGAGGTTCGCTAAGCCAAACTGGTCAAGTTGAGTCTAGAAATGCTTTAGTTATATGTAGGGAATTGATTGTGGAGGAACGAAGGCCTTTTTACTTTTTACCTTATGCCCTCCGATCCGAGTCATCCTCTTCTCATTCGACGTGGGTATAGGACTAGGCTCTCTCTCTATCGTGTTCACGTGTTACTAATCCGTAGTAACTTATAGGATTGTTGGTTACATCCTCGCCTCCTGCTACTAAATTTTAGTATGCTATCATTTGAACCGTAACCTTGATATGATGTTGTTGAGTGGTTTTGCAATCTGATTTTGAATGTCTCAAATCTGATTTTGAGCATTTACGATGTTATGCTGCCCGATTTTCCCTAGAAATTCTAATGCCTTTGCATTGTGGCTGTGCTTTCAGATGGCCACCCGCCCCCGTAACCAAGTGGTTCGCTCGACCCGCTGTATTGATGTGTGCGGTCACACGGCCATGTTGGTTAGGTGATGATTGAGGCTGGTTATCGATGGTATCCTGAATATACCGCCGAGGAGCAGTTTAGGATTTCAATCAAAGCCAATACCTATGCACGGTCCGGATTTATCCATCTTATCCCGGAGCTATCGAGCCACTTCATCGCTCTTATGGGCTCGAATCACTATTGGAATGTCTGCAAGATGCAGCCTATTCCATGATGACTATTATTCGAGCTGTAACTGCTTTGTCGGGCAACACGGATTTCGCTATATGCCAAGATCCTCCCCGGGCGCATGGCTACCTTCGTGGTTTGTACAGCGATGCATCCCATGAGGACTCACCTTCGCACTACTACCGAAGTTGTTGGAGGACAAGGACCGTGAGAACCGGCCTTGCGATGGAGCTTTTTAATGCCCGCTCACCACCTGGCTACTCGACTAGGTTTGCACTGCCGTGCAAGCCGGATATATGGACATGAGAGACTTGTACCTGTAGGGCGAAGTCTCGCTGGACTTTATGGAGTGGCGTGAGGTTGGAGGCATCACCTCCTCGTGGGCCCTGCCTCGCCACTGCTTGTTGGACCACGGCCACATCCGAGTCCTCATGGTCCATGTGCCCCACAGATTGTCTGCTTCCTGACGATCATGTTCCACTTCTGTGTTTGGGTGGTGACTTCTATGAGGACTACTATGGAGCTGCCTCGAGATAGTAGTAGTATTCCTAGTATGGTAATAGTTGTGTTTCCACCGCCCCGGTGACTCGTGGAATACGACTTAGTGTGTATCGCTCCGAAGTGTAGAAAATAATGTATAGGAGTTGGAATGCTTCCGATGAGATGTAACGCCTTTCCTTATAGTTGTACTCCGTCAGCTTGTACTAAACTATGAATGGGTGTATGACCGTGGTATATATATATATGGCAGTTTTATATTACCATGTCATACGGATGAACATCTTTGCATTCCATGCTATCCATTACCTTCCGCACTTCCTTGTTAAATTCTGCCATCCTGGTTTAAACCTTTGCTTTGTCTCCTGTGATGGTCAACACTGCAACACCTCGCTGTTCCGCAGCAGGAGAAGCAAGCAGCAGTAAATGTGGATCTGCCGCAACCGCCATCTTTGGCCGAGGTGATGTCGGAAGGTAACTAATAAGCGTGAAACCAACCGCTTATTGGAGCGGATTGAACAAAACACAGCACGCCAGCCAAGAAACGATGTGGTTTCACTCAACGATTTCGCCAAGCTATATCCCCAAAATTCAAATATTCCGCCGAGCCTCTCGACGCTGATGATTGGCTCCACAAGATCCACCACAAGCTGCGCTCCGCTAACGTGGCCGAGGCTGACAAGGTTACCTTTGCCGCCTATCATCTTGAAGGCCCCGCTAGCCTCTCGTGGGAGAATTATGAGGCTATGCGTCCGTTGACAAGTTACATCTTGGGCTGAATTCAGTGCCGCCCGTGAGCATCATATTCCGTAAGGTCTTATGGACCGCAAACGTGAGGAATTCTGCAAGCCACCCAAGGTAGGTCGACAAAGGATGCCTACAACCGTGAATTTGGGAGGTTAGCGCTATGCTCCCCAAGAAGTTTCTACCGATGCCAAGAAGGTGCAAGGTTCCGCAAGGGACTTAGCCCCGAAGCTACGCCGAGATCTCCGTCGCATGAGTGTACCTCTTCCCGGTTAGTCAATAAGGCTATCACCAAATCGGGCAGACTGATTTTGAGGCTTCACGCAAGCACATCCGTGACTCGATCTTCATCCGCTCGATCCTGTGAAGCGCGGGTTTGGGTTCCAACATCGCTCTACCACCTGTGTTCACCCCGAGGCCATCCTCCGAGGCGCCCGCCCAACCAGCCATATTTTCCACCCAAGACTTATGGAGGTCCAACTGCTAATGCTGCTCCACGCCCAAATGTGATAACTTGCTTCAAGTGTGGAGAGACGGGCCACTATATCCGAGAGTGTCCCTGCAACAACCCCAATCAAGTCGAAAGTCTGCTACGCATGCAAGCCAAGAGGAAAGGTGCCCTATGCTAAACCAGCTTGCCACCGCCGTGGCCATGTCAACTATGTCTCTCGCCAAGAAACCTATGAGGATCCCAACGCCGCCCTCGGCACGCTTTCTTGTTAATTGCCATCCGCAACCGCTCTTTTTGATACCGAGCATCTCATTCATTTATTTCGAGAGCTATGCTCGATTGCACAACACCACATTCTCGTGACATGCCTACCTCCATGGAAATTAAACTCCGGTTCTAGATGGCAAACCTCTAGAATAAGTCATGGAATGAAATTCTTGTCGATGATTAGTCTTTCTTGCATCCCTAATAGCTCTTAAGTCCCTGACATAAACATCATCTTGGTATGGACCTGGATGTCAGCCCATTATGCTAAGATTGATTGCTCTACTAGAACTGCTCAACTTACCCATCCTTCGGCAAGACAAAGAATGTTTTAACCCGAGTGTCTAAGCGCCAGCTTTACTCCTTAAATGCCAACCCCTTCCGCACTCAAGATATTCCGTAGTCCGTGATTTCCCTGATGTCTTTCCGAGGAACTGCCAGTGTTCCACCCGACAGGATGTCGAAGTTCGTGATAGATCTTGTTCCTAACCGCCCCAATCTCTAGAAGACCTTATAAGATGGCACCCCTAGAACTAGCTGAACTTAAGAAACAACTCGATGAGTCCTTGCAAAAGGTTTCATCCGCCCTAGTTCATCTCCATGGCTTGCCCTGCCCTCTTCGTCAAGAAGAAGGATGGTACGGATCGGATGGTTGTAGATTACCGACCGTCAATTTGGTCACTATCAAGAACAAGTATCCGCCCCGTGATCAACGACCTATATGATCAGCTCGCCGGATCCTCGCCTTTTTTCAAGATGGATTTGAGGTTGGGCTACCATCAAATCAAAATCAAGAACGGGACATACCTAAACGGCTTTTGTCACTCGTTATGGCCAATACGAGTACACCGTCATGTCCTTCGGATTAACCAATGCTCCAGCCACTTTCTCTCGTTAATGAACTCAATCTTCATGGAGTATTTGGATAAATTGTCGTGGTATACCTCGATGATATACTCATCTACTCCAAGAATGAGGAAGAACATGCCAACATCTAAGGCTAGTATTGATGAAACTTCGAGAGCACCGCCTTTATGCCAAATTCTCTAAGGTGAATTTTGGTTACCGTAGTGACCTATCTAGGACATGTAATCTCGGTAAGGGCATTGCTGTCAATCCCGAGCGAGTTCAAGCCGCCCTGATTGGACTCCACCTGAATCGGTCAAGCAAGTTCGGAGTTTCTCGGTTTAGCGAAGCTATTGCCGCCGCTTCGTCGAGAATTTCTCTAAAGTTGCTAAACCTCTAACCGAACTCCTCAAGAAAGATAAAAGTTCGAATGGACGCCACAAAGGCGAAGTTCAGCTTTCAGAACTGAAAAGACGCTCGACATCTGCGCCCCGCATTTGTTCCACCAGATTTCTAAGGACTTTATTATCTATTGCGACGCCGCGACAAGGACTAGGTTGCATACTCATGCAAGATCGCTATGTGATTGCCACGCTTCTCGACAGCTAAGGCCCACATGAGGATAACTACCCCACACACGCATCTAGAGCTTGCAGCAGTTGGTTCATGCACTCAAAACCTGGCGACATTACCTTCGGGTAATCGCTAGAAATCTACATCGATCACCAAAGTCTGAAATATATCTTCACCCAACCGGATTTGAATCTCGTGCAAAGACGTTGGGTCGAGTTGATTACAGATTTCGACTTAGGAATATCTTACACCCTGTGCAAAGCTAATGTCATGGCTGACGACTAAGTCGCAAATCTTATTGTAACAATCTGATGTTACAACAAAGTCAACCATTTCTCCACGAGGAATTTCGTGTTTAATCTTCACATCCTCGAGGATTCCTTTCCACCCCGGTGGCGTAAACCCTACTTACGGATCGAATCATAGCTGCTCAAAGAAGATGATAGAGGATATCTTGATCAAGGAGAACATTGCTAGCGGAGCTGCTAAGTGTTTCTCCATAGATGAACGAGGTGTTGTCTTTGAAAACCGCTTAGTGGTTCCCAAGAAACAACAGCCACGGCAATTGATCCTTAAGGAAGCTCATGACTCTCCTCTCACCATTCATCCCGGTAGTACTAAATGTATCAAGACCTCACGCCGAGGTTTTGGTGGACTAGGATGAAGAGAGAAATCGTCAATACATTGCTAATCGCGACGCCTGTCGTCGAAGTTAAAGCAGAGCATCAACGGCCCGCTGGTACCCTTCAACCTTTGGAAATTCCTGAATGGAAATGGGATAAAATCGGTATGGATTTCATTACCGGTTTCCAGACCAAGAGAGGGAATAATGCTATCTTCGTTGTCGCTGATCGCTTTCCAAAGTAGCCCACTTCCTACCCGCTCGTGAGAGTATAACCGCTAGCCAGCTAGCTGAATTGTACATCTCCTAATAGTGTCTCTTCATGGTGTTCCATTAGAGATTAACTCAGACCGTGGAAGTCTCTTCACCTCTCGATTTTGGGAAAGTTTCAAAACGCTATGGGAACTCGCTCTCTTTAGCACCGCTTCCATCCCCAATCAAGTGGTCAAGTAGAACGAGTCAATCAAATCCTAGAGGATATGCTTCGAGCTTCACATCTCTTTCGCATGAATTGGGAGAAATGCCTTCCATTCGCCGAAGTTCGCTTATAACAATAGTTATCAAGCCAGCCGGGCAAAGCCCTTTCAAGTTCTTTATGGACGGAAATGTCGAACGCCTTAACTGGTCGAAACCGGGAGAGACAACTTTGGCCCGGATATGATTCAGAAGCAGAGAGAGCAGGTTCGCGTTGTTCGTGAGAAATTGAAAACAGCCCAATCTCGCCAAAAGAGCCAATATGACCGCAAGCATAAGCCTATGACTTATGAAATTGGCGAGAAGGCTTACCGGTTACTCCTTGAAGGGAACCCATCGTTCGTATCAAAGGCAAGTTGGCTCTCGTTACATTGGACCCTTTCGCATTCTTGCCAAACGAGGAGAAGTTGCCTACCAATTGAACTACCTCAAGATCTTTCCAGAGTCCATGATGTCTTCCACGCTTCCCAACTCAGCGTTGCTTCTCGGATCCTATCCGTGAAGTGGACCACTAAACGCTTGATCTCCAAGATAACCTCACCTATCGAGAATATCCCGCTCAGATCTCGATCAAGCCGAGCGCACCACTCGACGCCGAATATCAAGTTTCTAAAGGTTCAATGGTCAAACCATTCCGAGCAAGAAGCAACTTGGGAAAGGGAGGATCGCCTTCGACTTGAGTATCCCACCTTTTCAAGAAGAGATCCTAAATCTCGGACGAGATTCTTTGAGTGGGGGTGAGTTGTCACATCCCGCTTAGACCATGCATTAGGTGTGCATCATGTTTAAATTCCATTTGAATTTGAAATGGGAAGGCAGAAACCCCGTAACACCCCCCTTAATTCAACTAGGGTTTACTAAAATTATTTCAATGAACTGAATGCCCTTCAAAATGCTCATCCTCTTTGTTTTGGTTCGTAACCTATGTCAAAGGAGGTGGATCATTTTCTAGGTCATCCAAAGTTCCTAGGATTAATCCACAAGTTTTGAACTTGAGCATTTTAAATTATATAAAATATTTTAAATGTTCAAAATTGCCAAACCAAAATGTTTCATGTTGGGAATATTCCAACAAGGGACCAGGAGCATTTTGGTGATTTTAAAACAGTTTTGGTATTTTAAAAACCCCACAAAGTTGCGTAAATTAGAAAAGACTAAAAGAGGAAAACTTACTCGACGCTGTTCGCCCACCTGCCGCCCAGCCCAGCAGCTGCCTGCCGGGCCGAAGCTGCTTGGTTTCGCCAGCAGCAGCTAGGTGTCTCGACGGCGAGCCAGGGGCGCCGCCACGCAGCTGGCCGCCTGCTCGCTCACTCGCCGCTTGCCCTCGACGGCCTCCACGCCGTCGCCCACCCTGGACACGCCATTCGCCTCGCCTCTCCCTCGCCTCGCCATGGCCGACGCCACTGCCGCCGCCTCCACCGTCGAAGTCGAGCCACCGCCGCTCCTGCCGCCACGAGACTGCGGTCTGGGCCGCCATTGCCGCCGACTTCGCCGAACAAGCCGAGCCCCGGCGCTTGTCGCCCAAGCCATCGACCGACTCGCTCGACTCCGCCACCGCGGAGATCCCTTCGCCGCCGCCGCCGATCGATCATCCTCGACCACGCCGTTCGGGTTTCACGAGACCGCCGTGAGCCCGCTACCTCCCCATCCTCTCCACTCTCTCTCGCACCACAACGAGCACACGGCTCGCCTCGAACGCCGCATTGCATGGAGCTCGCCGCCGACGAGGTTCGCCACCCAACGGCCACGCCACCGTGTCCATCGTGACTCACCACGCTATGGCGAGTCCAACCCTGCACTCCACGCCTCATCTTGCCCCCTAGCGACGAGTCCGAGATCACCCAAGCCCGCCGCCGCCAAACTCGCCGCCGGGCGCCAACTCCGCCACCCCGACCCCATCTAACTCCACCAGAGCTGCGGTTCGCCTCCAGCCCACGAGATGCCTTCCGCGCCCCATTTGTGGCCGGAACGTAAAAGCACTTTGTTCGCCAGGCTTGCTCTCGGCCAGGCTAGACGCCGGCGAAGTTGACATCGACCATCGATGGTGGGCCCCTGATCGCTTCTCGAGTCAATGATGTGGACCTCGCTAACTAATTAGATTAGTTCTAATTAAAATTAATTAGTTAAACTAATCATCGACATGCGGGTCCCACTCGTCGGCTTGACCTCGACGACCCCGTTGACCCTCGACGTCACGCTGACCTCATGTCGACGAATAAATGAATTCTGGATTTATTTTGATATAGTAAATTCCGTAATATAATTCAAATTTCAAATGCTTATAACTTTTATTCTATAACTCCAAATGCAAAGATTTATATATGAAAATTATCAGAAAAATCCACTCTATCCATTGGTACAGGTTTCATGCATGTTAAAACAAGTTAACTATGCTGTTTAACCAGAATAAGATATTGCACCATTAGGACTAACTCAATGAGCTATCATTTGAATCCTTGATTCAAATGAGTTCATCCCCTTTCTTCAGCTTGCATTAGACCAACACACATCCATATTGCCATGTCATAGCATGCATCATATTGTTGCATATTGTCATGTGTGTTTACTTTCGTGTGCTTTCATGATAGGTTCTCGCTCAAGATAACCTCGACTACCCATCTCAAGGCAGTTCCTCACCCCGCCCATCGCAAGCAACCCATTGATCATTTCGACATAAACCCATGTTCTCGCTTCGCTCTCGCATCGCATTAAGACAACGCGATTCAAACTGCTGTGTGTGCATGTAGTTGAACCCACTTCCTTTGCATGACCTGTCATTTCCACAAGAATTAGATGAAACCCACTAGTATGTGTAGGAGTTGATTGAGCCATGTTTGTGATTCCTACCATGCTATGCTTGCTATGCTTAGAGTTGTGTCGTCCGCTCATCGGGATGATGAACTGGAGTGAAAGGTTGTGTTGGTTCGAGAGTGAAAGTGTTGAACACGATTTGGTAAAGGTATCGATGAGAGGCCATGTAGGAGTACATGGTGGGTTGTTTCATTGAAGCCGAACTTAAGAACTGAGATCTGTGTTTGTGATCCATGAGACAGCTACTACCACGCATTGGGATCCTTAATGACCCTCTCGCTTCTTAACCACCCCTGTTCATAGTCCGGAGTTGCAAGTAGTTTCGTGTTTGTAGCATGTGGGGCCGCACGCAACGCTGACCTTAGGGGTGGGTTGTGTTGCGGTAGGCACGCGGGTCTGTACCGAAAGCCCGCTTGGTATCTCGAACCCCGCACACATCGCTCGGGCTGTATGGGAAACCTCGCCGACTCATGGATGGAACCCTAATAGGCGATAAACCGGACTAGGGACTTGAGTGTTTAGGTAGGTGGCCGACACCCACGCTGGGCTTCCGCTGAAGGTTGTTTAGTACATGTCGTAAACGATTTATAAGTGGTGAGAGCGTGTGAAGAAGTACACCCCGCAGGTTAAATATGATCTATTCGAATAGCCGTGTCCACGGAGAAGGACTTCGGGTTACCTATATCAGTTCATAGACAAGTAAATGGATACTACTAAAAGCCTCAAGATAAGTGAGTATCAGGATGGCCTCTCGTGGGATGACGAGAGAGGATCCACGTGGAGTATTGTGATGGTGATTAGTGGACTCTGTAATGACAAATGCTTTACAAAGTGGTGTCACGAGGATAGCTTAGCCAAGAGTCAAAGCTGGCTTGCTGCAAATAACTCCACTTCCTTCCTTGAGAATGTGCATGTATGATAGGATTCGTGGTAAGACTTGCTGAGTACCTTTGTACTCATGTTTGCTTAATTAATGTTTTTCAGAGGACTATACTACCCCTCCGACGGATTCTATGTAGATATTGACTTCGATTTAGTGAACTAGCCACCTGTGTGTATGCATCTAAGACTTGTGAAGGGCCATTGTAGATAGAAAGGCTCCAACAAGCTTTCTTTCTTTTCTAGAGTCTCAGATCAGACTAGTTTGCTTCCGCATGTGCTTGTATGATTGTATGATTTGAGTGTTGGGTCATGTGACCCCTACCTGTATGACTATAGTTATGTATGGCTCCTCTGAGCCTCTTAAATAAAGTACTTGAGTTGTAGAGTTTTGTTGTGATGCCTTGTTGTATTTACTTATATCGGGCATATTATGGTATGATTGAAATGCTTGGTATGAGGGATCCCACAAACTAGTTGTTTATCCTTGGCAGCCTCTCATATGGGGAAATGTAGTCTCGTGCTTCGAGCGATAGTAGTCCGCTACATGACCCTGGTTCACCGAGTCCTGCTAGCCCAAAGACTACCGCTGGACACTTGATGGCCGGCATGTGATTCATTTCGCTCTTATGTCCGTCCTTCGGGAAATGTCACGCGATGATATTCGAGTCCTGCCTTAGCTCGCTACAGCCCGATACCGAGTCCTGTTAGCCCAGCTGCAGCCCAATTCATACGCTGATGACCGACATGCTCAAGTGATTCATGTATGCCTGTCCCCATAGGTTAGTGCCGCTTTGGGTTCACGACTAGCCATGTCGGCCCGGTTCTTTGTCATGTGGATGCTAGCGACACTATCATATACGTGAGCCAAAAGGCTAAACGGTCCCGGCCATGGTAAGGCGACACCGTGGGAATACCGCATGAGGCCGCAAAGTGATATGAGGTGTTACCAGCTAGGTCGATGTGACTTGGAATCGGGTCCCGACATATAATGCTATAAGTTCGGGTGCCAGACCGTCGAAAGTGTTCGGACTTTCACGCCAATTATGGGTATATGTAAGCCCATGGTATATTTGCCGCATCACAAGTGTAGGTAATGGGTGCTGATTGTCATAGATAAGCATATATATGAAAGAATATAGAATGCAATAATAGATTAGTACTATGCATTGTTTATTTAAGAGATGTGTTAAAGCATAATGATACAAATGGTGCGGTATGCAAACAATAGGACTATTTGACATGTCCCGTCCAAGGGCAAGATGCGGACTCGGTATCTTAAAACAGGTATTTAGCTCGTTATCGAGACCACCTGGGATTCCGCTTTGTAATGACGAGCTTCCTGCCTCCTTGGGTGTTGTATCATGTGTCCGGCTACCGTACTGCTGGAAAAGGCTTCCAGAGAGTAGAGTCCTGAAAGAGAGAGAGTGATGAAGGTAGTAAGCCCCTAGTGCGTTTAAACCGCATTGTGGGACGCGCCGTGATCTTGCCCCCGCCTACGCCCATGGTATTTTCAATGCGTAATTATGCACACATGGGACGGACTTTGCCGTTGTACTAAGACTAGGGCGGGGGCCGAATTGCTAGGCGAGCTCTGAGCGTGCCAGGCGATCCTGTTGCAGGTTATTCCGGACGCGCTTGACGGTGTCGAGGGGCTTGATCGCCGAACTAGTGGATTGCCTCAAAAGGCTGCTTTGGGCTTCTGCTGCGAGGGCCGCAATGTGCTCCTCCGTACGGAGCGAGCGTTTTGTGTTTCCATTGACTGTGATGACCCCTCTAGGTCCTGGCATCTTGAGCTTGCGGTATGCGTAATGCGTTACCACATTGAATCTTGCAAATGCGGTGCGCCCGAGCAGTGTGTGTTAGCCGCTGCGGAACGGGACGATATCGAAGATTAACTCCTCGCTTCGGAACTTGTCCGGAGATCCGAAGACCACTTCCAGTGTGATTGAGCCCGTACAATGGGCCTCTACACCTGGGATAATGCCTTTAAAGGTCGTTTTGGTGGGTTTGATCCTCGAGGGGTCTATACCCATTTTGGCGACTTTATCCCGGTAAAGGTGTTCAGTTGCTGCCGCCGTCCATAAGGACTCGAGCGCAGGTGATATCCGCGATGATTGGGTCTAGGATCACGCGCGGATCCGCCATGACGGATACTCATGGTGGTCCCCACGATCAAATGTGATCGGACAAGAGGACCATGGGTTGAACTTTGGGGCGACGGCTCCATCGCCAGATACGCCCCTTAGTGCATGCTTCCGCTCCTTTGGGGATGTGTTATGCGATATCATGTTTATCGTCCTCACTTGTGGGGGAACCTCTTCGCCCTCCCGTGTTGGGCGGCCGGGCCTCCTCGTCATCGCTGTGCAGCCCCTTGTCCTTGTCTTCGTATTTATCTTGCCGGGCTCGCTTGAACACCCAGCATTCTCTCGCTGGTGTGATTATTGCTTTATCGGGCGTGCCGGTATTTGACACGAGCGATCGAGTATGCGGTCCAAACTGGACGGGCCCGGAGTACTTTTTTTGAATGCCTTTTTCCGCTGACCGGATTTAGAGCCTCTGAATACGGCATTGACTGTCGTGCCCTCGGCGTTATCACCGTTGATGTGGCGCTTGTGTTTGCTGCGACGTGACCTGTCGTTGCTGTCCTTGGTATCCGAAGTGCCAAGGTTCCTTGATATGTTATTGCTACGAGCCAGCCAGCTATCCTCTCCCGCCGCAAAAGCGGGTCATGAGGTCGTGGAGGGATGCCATTGATTTCGCTTTTCCCGACCGAGGTGCCGGGCGAGCCACTCGCCACGGATGTTGTGCTTGAATGCCGCTTAGGGTTCTGTGATCCGGATAGTCGATAATTTGGTTTTTCTTGTTAGAACCGTGTCAGAATTGCCTAGCCGATTCCCCTGGCTGCTGAATTATGTGGCTCACGTCATCGGCGTCTGGTGGTCGCACATAAGTGCCCTGGAATTTGTCGAGAAATGCGTCTTCCAGATCCTCCCAACAGCCGACGGAGTCTGCTGGCAGGCTATTCAACCAATGCTGGGCTGGTCTTTTGAGTTTTAATGGGAGGTATTTTATGGCATGTAGATCATCACCGCGGGCCATGTGGATGTTGAGGAGGAAGGCCTCGATCCATACCACGGGATCTGTTGTACCATCATATGATTCGATGTTTACAGGTTTGAAACCTTCTGGGAATTCATGCTCCATTACATCATTGGTGAAGCATAGGGGTGTGTGCTCTGCGGTTGGGCTATGTCGCGACGCAGCACGATGAGTCCTCCTCTCACGTATTCGCCCGTCCAAATTGCTTTTTATCAGATCCGCAAGGCGGTCACCGTCCCTTGTAGGGGCACGGCCCCATGATCCATAGATCTATCTACCATGTCTTGCCCTGTCTTCCAATACGTCTCGCAGGTCTCGCGTGTTTCCCGTTGCCTTGGTATGTTTGTTTGAATGGCGGCGGGGTGTAGGCTGATTTTCAGGCCGCATCGCTTCCCTATCTCGCCACGGATGGCCAATCAGCTGCATCGAACTCGGGTGACCTCCGAAGGGCGCTCGAGTTCAGATTCTCACCGCAAGGACCTCACCCATCTATCTCGCTAGCAGATCCTGATCATCTTGAAGCTGTTGCTCGCTTTTCTTCAGCTGTTTGTTGTGGCAATAAGTCGGCGCTTGAAGCGCCCTACCGACGGGATCCTCGTGAACGATTTAATTCTTCATCGCCGAGGCTCACTTCGCCTTCGGAGGGAGGCATATAATTGTCGCCCTCCGCTTCTCCCTCCCGCCGCTTAGGAGGGCTGGCTTGTTCATCCTCCGCTCTTGATCGCTCGAGGGGATTGTCATCATCTTCGGCACTGTCCGGAGTGCTGTTATCTCTTGTGCCGGTATCACCGTTTTTGCTGTGGCGAGATTCTAGAGCGCGCCACGACGCCGACGCCTGGGGTTGCTTCTAAGGGGTCATCCTTCGTTGTATTGTCGCTATTGCCTTCTCCGCTGGGCCCACCGTCAGAATGAGCCACCGCCGCCCGCCACGAGACCGTGGTTCATTGCCGCCGACTTCGCCGGACGCCGAGCTCCCGGGCGCCACGCCCAAGCCACGACCGACTCGCTTCGACCATCACGGAGATCCCTTTCGCCGCCGCCAGATCGATCATCTCGACACGCCGTCGGGTTTCACGAGACCGCTGTGAGCTCGCTACTCCCCATCCTTCCACTCTCTCTCTCGGCACCACAACGAGCACAACCGCCTCACCAAGACCGCCATGGAGCTCGTCACGACGAGGCCCGCCACCAACGCCACGCCACCGCGTCCATCGTGACTCACCACGCTATGCATGAGTCCAACCTGCACTCCACGCGCCTCATCTGCCCCCCAGCGACGAGTCCGAGATCACCCGAGCCCCGGCCGCTTAACTCGCCGCCCGCCGCCAACTCCGCCACTTAACCCCATCTAACTCCACCAGAGCTGCGTTGCTCCAGCTCCACGAGATGCCTTCCGGCCCCATTTGGTGGCCGAACGCAAAAGCACTTCTGGCCATACGCCTCGCCAAGGCTAGACGCCGCGAGTTGATCACGATTATTGATCGGGGCCCTGACGCTTCTCGAACAATGACATGTGGACCTGCTAACTAATTAGATTAGTTCTAATTAAAATTAATTAGTTAAACCACTACGACATGCGGTCCCACCGCCGCTTGACCTCGACGACCTGCTGACCCCTCGACGCCACGCTGACTCATGTCGACGTGAATAAATGAATTCGATTTATTTTGATATAGCAAATTCCGTAATATAATTCAAATTTCAAATGCTTATAACTTTTATTCTATAACTCCAAATGCAAAGATTTATATATGAAAATTATCAGAAAAATCCACTCTATCCATTGGTACAGGTTTCATGCATGTTAAAACAAGTTAACTATGCTGTTTAACCAGAATAAGATATTGCACCATTAGGACTAACTCAATGAGCTATCATTTGAATCCTTGATTCAAATGAGTTCATCCCCTGCTCTTTTCAGCTTGCATTAGACCAACACACATCCATATTGCCATGTCATAGCATGCATCATATTGTTGCATATTGTCATGTGTGTTTACTTGTGCTTTCATGATAGGTTCTTACTCAAGATAACTCGACTACCCATCCAAGGGCAGTTCCTCACCCCAGCCCATCGTGCAAGCAACCCGCTGATCATTTCGACATAAACCCATGTTCTCGCTTGCCTTCGCATTGCATTAAGACAACGCGATTCAAACTGTTGTGGTGCGGTAGTTGAACCCACTTCCTCTGCATGACCTGTCATTGCCACAAGAATTCAGATGAAACCCACTAGTATGTGTAGGAGTTGATTGAGCCATGTTTGTGATTCCTACCATGCTATGCTTGCTATGCTTAGAGTTGTGTCAGTCCGCTCATCGGGATGATGAACCGGAGTGAAAGGTTGTGTTGGTTCGAGAGTGAAAGTGTTGAACACGATTTGGTAAAGGTATCGATGAGAGGCCATGTAGGAGTACATGGTGGGTTGTTTCATTGTTTCTAACTTAAGAACTGAGATCTGTGTTTGTGATCCATGATACGCTTACTACCACGATTGGGATCCTTAATTGACCTCCGGCTTCTTAACCACCCCTGTTCATAGTCCGGAGTTGCAAGTAGTTTCGTGTTTGTAGATGTCGGGGACGCAACGCTGACCTTAGGGGTGGTTAGCGGTAGGCACGCGGGTCAACCGAAAGCCCGCTGGTATCTCGAACCCTGCACACATCGCTCGGGCTGTATGGGAAACCTCGCCGACTCTCATGATGGAACCCAATAGGCGTATAAACCCGGACTAGGGACTTGAGTGTTTAGGTAGGCTGTACGACACCCACGCTGGGCTTCCGCTGAAGGTTGCTGAGCATGTCGTGGTAAACGATTTATAAGTGGTGAGAGCAGGTGAAGAAGTACACCCCGCAGGGTTAAATATGATCTATTCAATAGCCTGTCCACGGAGAAGGACTTCGTTACCTATATCAGTTCAGACAAGTAAATGGATACTACTAAAAGTCTCAAGAGGTGGAGTATCAGGATGGCCCTCTCGGGATGACGAGAGAGGATCCACGGTGGAGTATTGTGATGGTGATTAGTGGACTCGTGGTAATGCACAAATGCTTTACAAAGTGGTGTCACGATAGCTTAGCCAAGAGTCAAAGCTGGCTTGTGCAAATAACTCCACTTCCTTCCTTGAGAATGTGCATGTATGATAGGATTCGTAGAAGACTTGGCCGAGTACCTTTGTACTCATGTTTGCTTAATTAATGTTTTCAGAGGACTATACTACCCTCCGACGGATTCTATGTAGATATTGACTTGACGAGTGAACTAGCCACCTGGCGATCTAAGACTTGTGAAGGGCCATTGTAGATAGAAAGGCTCCAAATGCTTTCTTTCTTTTCTAGAGTCTCAGATTTACTAGTTTGCTTCCGCATGTGCTTGTATGATTGTATGATTTGAGTGTTGGGTCATGTGACCCTACCTGTATGACTATAGTTATGTATGGCTCCTGAGCCTCTTAAATAAAGTACTTGAGTTGTAGAGTTTTGTTGTGATGCCTTGTTGTATTTACTCATATCGGGCATATTATGGTATGATTGAAATGCTTGGTATGAGTGGGATCCGACAAACTAGTTGTTTATCCTGGCAGCCTCTCATATGGGGAAATGTAGTCTCGTGCTTCCGAGCGATAGTAGTCCGCTACAGCCCTGGCTCACCGAGTCCTCTAGCCAAGACTATCGTTGGACACTTGACTGGCCGGCATGTGATTCATTTCGCTCCTATGTCCGTTCTTCGGGAAATGTCACGCGATGATATTCGAGTCCCGCCAGCCTGCTACAGCCCGATACCGAGTCCTATAGCCTGCTACAGCCCTAATTCATACGCTGATGACCGACATGCTCGGTGATTCATGTATGCCTCGTCCCATAGGTTAGTGCCGCTTGGGTTCACGACCAGCCATGTCGGCCCGGTTCTTTGTCATGTGGATGCTAGCGACACTATCATATACGTGAGCCAAAAGGCGCAAACGGTCCCCGCCATGGTGGCATGACACCTGGGAATACCGTAGGTGAGGCCGCAAAGTGATATGAGGTGTTACCACCAGGTCGATGTGACTTGAATCGGGTCCCGACAGCGCGCAGCATCAGAAAGCAGGCTGCCCAGGTTCGCTAAGCCAAACTGGTCGGGTTGAGTCTAGAAATGCTTTAGTTATATGTAGGGAATTGATTGTGAGGAACGAAGGCTCTTTTTTACTTTACCTTATGCCCTCCGATCCGAGTCATCCTCTTCATTCGACGGGTATAGGACTAGGCTCTTCTCTCTATCGTGTTCACGGTTACTAATCCGTAGTAACTTATAGGATTGTTGGTTACATCTCAGCCTGCTACTAAATTTTAGTATGCTATCATTTGAACCAGTAACCTTGATATGATGTTGTTGAGTGGTTTTGCAATCTGATTTTGAATGTCTCAAATCTGATTTTGAGCATTTATGATGTTGTGCGCCCATTTTCCCTAGAAATTCTAATGCCTTTGCATTGTGGCTGTGCTTTCAGATGGCCACCGCCCCGTAACAAGTGGTTCGCCTCGACCTGCTGTATTGATGTGTGCGTCACACGCCATGTTGGTTAGGGTGATGATTGAGGCTGGTTATCGATGGTATCCTGAATATACCGCCGAGGAGCAGTTTAGGGATTTCAATCAAAGCCAATACCTATGCACGGTCCGGATTTATCCATCTTATCCCGGAGCTATCGAGCCACTTCATCGTTTTATGGGCTCGAATCACTATTGGAATGTCTGCAAGATGCAGCCTATTCCATGATGACTATTATTCGAGCTGTAACTGCTTGCCGGGCACGGATTCGCTATATGCCAAGATCCTCCCCTGGGCGCATGGCTACCTTCGTGGTTTGTACAGCGATGCATCCCATGAGGACTCACCTTCGCACTACTACTGAGTTGCTGGAGGACAAGGACCGAGAACCGGCCTCATGTGATGGAGCTTTTAATGCCCGCTCGACCACCGGGCTACTCGACTAGGTTTGCAGACTCTGCCAGGTGCCGGATATATGGACATGAGACTTGTACCTGGCGGGCGAGTCTGCCGGACTTTATGGAGTGGCGGAGGTTGGAGGCATCACCTCCTCGTGGGCCCTGCCTCGCCACTGCTTGTTGGACCACGGCCACATCCGAGTCCCTATGGTCCATGTGCCCCACAGATTGTCTGCTTCCTGACGATCATGTTCCACCTGTGTTTGGGTGGTGACTTCTATGAGGACTACTATGGAGCTGCCTGAGATAGTAGTAGTATTCCTAGTATGGTAATAGTTGTGTTTCCACCGCCCCGTGACTCGTGGAATACGACTTAGTGTGTATCGCTCCTAAGTGTAGAAAATAATGTATAGGAGTTGGATTGCTCCCATGAGATGTAACGCCTTTCCCTTATAGTTGTACTGCAGTGCTTGTACTAAACTATGAATGGGTGTATGACCGTATATATATATATATGGCAGTTTTATATTACCATGTCATAATGGATGAACATCTTTGCATTCCATGCTATCCATTACCTTCCGCACTTCCTTGTTAAATTCTGCCATCCTGGTTTAAACCTTGCTTTGTCTCCTGTGATGGTCAACACTCGAACACTCCTGCTGTTCCGAGCAGGAGAAGCCTGCAGCCAGAAATGTGGATCTGCCGCAACCGCCATCTTTGGCCGAGGTGATGTGGAAGCGTAACGCAATAAGCGTGGAAACCAACCGCTTATTGGAGCGGATTGAACAAACACACAGACGCCAGCCAAGAAACGATGTGGTTTCACTCAACGATTTCGCTGCTATATCCCCAAAATTAAATATTCCGCGAGAGCCTCGACGCTGATGATTGGCTCCGCAAAGATCCACCACAAGTCGCTGCTCGCTAACGTACGAGGCCGACAGGTTACCTTTGCCGCCTATCATCTTGAAGGCCCCGCTAGCCTCCGTGGGAGAATTATGAGGCTATGCGTCCGTTGACAAGTTACATCTGGGCTGATTCAAGGCCGCCTGTGAGCATCATATTCCAAGGTCTTATGGACCGCAAACGTGAGGAATTCTGCAAGCCACCCAAGGTAGGTCTGACAAAGGATGCCTACAACCGTGAATTTGGGAGGTTAGCGTTATGCTCCCAAGAAGTTTCTACCGATGCCAAGAAGCGTGCAAGGTTCCGCGGGGACTTAGCCCCGAGCTACGCCGAGATCTCCGCTCGCATGAGTGTACCTCTTCCCGGTTAGTCAATAAGGCTATCGCCAAATCAGCATCGATTTTGAGGCTTCACGCAAGCACATCCGTGACTCGATCTTCATCCGCTCGATCCCGGCGCCGGTTTGGGTTCCAAATACGCTCTACCACCCAGGTTCACCCCGAGGCCATCCTCCGAGGCGCCCGCCCAACCAGCCAGATTTTCCACCCAAGACTTATGGAGGTCCAATCGCTAATGCTGCCCACCAAATGTGATAACTTGCTTCAAGTGTGAGAGACGGGCCACTATATCCCAGAGTGTCCCTAACAACCCCAATCAAGTCGAAAAGCTATTGTCATAAGCCAAAGAGAAAGGTGCCCTATGTTAAACCAGTTGCCACCGCCGGGCCATGTCAACTATGTCTCGCTGAAGAAACCTATGAGGATCCCAACGCCGCCCTCGACGCTTTTGTTAATTGCCATCCGCAACCGCTCTTTTTGATAATCGAGCATCTCATTCATTTATTTTGAGAGCTATGCTCGATTGCACAACACCACATTCCGTGACATGCCTACCTCCATGGAAATTAAACTCCTGGTTCTAGATGGCAAACCTCTAGAATAAGTCATGGAATGAAATTCTTGTCGACAGATTAGTCTTTCTTGCATCCCTAATAGCTCTTAAGTCCTGACATAAACATCATCTTGGTATGGACCTGGATGTCAGCCCATTATGCTAAGATTGATTGCTCTACTAGAACTGTTCAACTTACCCATCCTTCGGCAAGACAAAGAATGTTTTAACCCGAGTGTCTAAGCGCCACTTTACTCCTTAAATGCCAACCCCTTCCGCACTCAAGATATTCCGTAGTCCGTGATTTCCCGGATGTCTTTCAGGAACTGCCAGTGTTCCAATTGACAGGATGTCGAGTTCGTGATAGATCTTGTTCCGAACCGCCCCAATTCTAGAAGACCTTATAAGATGGCACCCCTAGAACTAGCTGAACTTAAGAAACAACTCGATGAGTCCTTGCAAAAGGTTTCATCCGTCTAGTTCATCTCCATGGGCTTGCTCCTCCCTTCTTCATCAAGAAGAAGGATGGTACGGATCGGATGGTTGTAGATTACCGAATTCGGCAATTTGGTCACTATCAAGAACAAGTATCCGCCCCAGATCAACGACCTGTATGATCAGCTCACCGGATCCTCCTTTTTCCAAGATGGATTTGAGGTTGGGCTACCATCAAATCAAAATCAAGAACGGGACATACCTAAACGGCTTTTTCACTCGTTATGGCCAATACGTAGTACACCGTCATGTCCTTCGGATTAACCAATGCTCCAGCCACTTTCTCTTAATGAACTCAATCTTCATGGAGTATTTGGATAAATTCGCTGTGGTATACCTCGATGATATACTCATCTACTCCAAGAATGAGGAAGAACATGCCAACATCTAAGGCTAGTATTGATGAAACTTCGAGAGCACCGCCTTTATGCCAAATTCTCTATGTGAATTTTGTTACGTATGACCTATCTAGGACATGTAATCTCGGTAAGGGCATTGTCAATCCCGAAGCGAGTTCAAGCCGCCCTGATTGGACTCCACCTGAATCGGTCACAAGTTCGAGTTTTCGGTTTAGCGAAGCTATTGCCGCCTTCGTCGAGAATTTCTAAAGTTGCTAAACCTCTAACCGAACTCCTCAAGAAAGATAAAAGTTCGAATGGACGCCAAAGGCGAAGTTCTTTCAGAACTGAAAAGACCTCGACATCCGCTCCCCGCATTTGTTCCACCAGATTTCTAAGGACTTTATTATCTATTGCATGACAAGGACTAGGTTGCATACTCATGCAAGATCGCCATGTGATTGCCACGCCTCGGCTACAGGCCCACATGAGGATAACTACCCACACACGATCTAGAGCTTGCAGCAGGGTTCATGCACTCAAACTCTGGCGATTACTTTCCGGGTAATCGCTAGAAATCTACACCGATCACCAAAGTCTGAAATATATCTTCACCCAACCGGATTTGAATCTCGTGCAAAGACGGGTCGAGTTGATTACAGATTTCGACTTAGAATATCCTACACCCTGTGCAAAGCTAATGTCATGGCGACGCGACTAAGTCGCAAATCTTATTGTAACAATCTGATGTTACAACAAAGTCAACCATTTCTCCACGAGGAATTTCGTGCTTAATCTTCACATTGTCCTCGAGGATTCCTTCCACCCGGTGGCGTAAACCTACCTTACGGATCGAATCATAGCTGCTCAAGAAGATGATAGAGGGATATTCCTGATCAAGGAGAACATTGCTAAGGAGCTGCAAGTGTTTCTCCATGATGAACGAGGTGTTTCTTTGAAACCGCTTAGTGGTTCCTAAGAAACAACAGCGGCAATTGATCCTTAGGAAGCTCATGACTCCCTCTCACCATTCATCCCGGTAGTACTAAATGTATCAAGACCTACGCCAGAGGTTTTGTGGACTAGGATGAAGAGAGAAATCGCTTCAATACATTGCTAATCGCGACGCCCTGTCAGTCGAAGTTAAAGCAGAGCATCAACGGCCCGCCGGTACCCTTCAACCTTTGGAAATTCCTGAATGGAAATGGGATAAAATATGGATTTCATTACCGGTTTCCAGACCAAGAGAGGGAATAATGCTATTCGTTGTCGCTGATCGCTTTCCAAAGTAGCCCACTTCCTACCCGCTCGCGGAGAGTATAACCGCAGCCAGCTAGCTGAATTGTACATCTCCCTAATAGTGTCTCTTCATGGTGTTCCATTAGAGATTAACTCAGACCGGAAGTCTCTTCACCTCTCGATTTTGGGAAAGTTTCCAAAACGCTTGGGAACTCGCCTCTTTAGCACCGCTTTCATCCCCAATCAAGTGGTCAAGTAGAACGAAATAATCAAATCCTAGAGGATATGCTTCGAAGCCACATCTCTTTCGCATGAATTGGGAGAAATGCCTTCCATTCGCCGAGTTCGCTTATAACAATAGTTATCTTAGCCTGGCAAAGCCTCTTCAAGTTCTTTATGGACGAAATGTCGAACGCTCTTAATCGGGTCGAAACCGGGAGAGACAACTCTTTGGCCCGGATATGATTCAGAAGGTAAGAGCAGGTTCGCTTGTTCGTGAGAAATTGAAAACAGCCCAATCTCGCAAAAGAGCCAATATGACCGCAAGCATAAGCCTGTGACTTATGAAATTGGCGAAGGCTTACCTTGGTTACTCCTTTGAAGGGAACCCATCGATTCGGTATCAAAGGCAAGTTGGCTCTCGTTACATTGGACCCTTTCGATTCTTGCCAAACGAGGAGAAGGTTTACCAATTGAACTACCTCCGATCTTTCCAGAGTCCATGATGTCTTCCACGCTTCCAACTCAGCTGTTTCTGATCCTATCCGTGAGTGGACCACGAAACGCTTGATCTCCAAGATAACCTCACCTATCGAGAATATCCCGCTCAGATCTCGATCAAGCCGAGCGCATCACCCGACGCGCCGAATATCAAGTTTCTAAAGGTTCAATGGTCAAACCATTCCAGCAAGAAGCAACTTAAAGGGAGGATCGCCTTCACTTGAGTATCCCACTTTTTCAAGCAGATCCTAAATCTCGGACGAGATTCTTTGAGGGGTGAGTTGTCACATCCCGCTTAGACCATGCATTAGGTGTGCATCATGTTTAAATTCCATTTGAATTTGAAATGGGAAGGCAGGAAACCCTGCAACACCCCCTTAATTCAACTAGGGTTTACTAAAATTATTTCAATGAACTGAATGCCCTTCAAAATGCTCATCCTCTTGTTTTGGTTCGTAACCTATGTCAAAGGAGGTGGATCATTTTCTAGGTCATCCAAAGTTCTAGGATTAATCCAAGTTTTGAACTTGAGCATTTTAAATTATATAAAATATTTTAAATGTTCAAAATTGCCAAACTAAATGTTTCATGTTGGGAATATTCCAACAAGGGACCAGAGCATTTTGGTGATTTTTAAACAGTTTTGGTATTTTAAAAACCCCACAAAGTTGCGTAAATTAGAAAAGACTAAAAGAGGAAAACCCACTGACGCCTGGTGTCTGCCCACTCCGCCTGCCCAGCTCAGCAGCCTGCTGGCCAACAGCTGCTTGGTTTCCAGTGCAGTAGCTAGGTGCTCGGACGCGAGCCGGAGCGCGCCACGCACTGGCCGCCGCTTCGCTTTACTCGCCGTCATCGACTCGACGGTTCCACGCCGCCGCCTCACCCCTCGACACGCCATTCCGCCTTCTCTCTCCTCGCTTCGCCAGCGGCGGACGCCACTGCCGCCGCTTCCACCGTCAGAGTCGTAGCTGGCCACTGCCGTTTCGCTCCACAGACTGCGGTTCAGCTGCTGGCTGCCGACTTCCCTAACAAGCCGAGCCCCGGCGCTTGTTCGCCTAAGCCACCGCACTGACCACTCGCTCACCGCCGAGATCCTTCGCCGCCGCCGCCGATCGATCATCCTCCACGCCGGTTCGGGTTTCCAGACCGCGGAGCCTCGCTACCCCCATCTCCACTCTTCGGCACCACAACGCACAACGCCGCCCAACGCATCAGCCTGAGCTCGCCCAGGTTCGCCACCCAACGGCCACCACCGCGGTCCATCGCGACTCACCACGTTGCGATGAGTCCAACCGCACTCCACGCTTCATCTTGCTCCCCTAGCGACGAACCGAGATCACCCAAGCCCCGGGCCGCTAAACTGTCCGCCGGCGCCAACTCCGCCACCCCGACCTCTATCTAACTCCACCAGAGCTGCGTCATTCCACCCACGATGCCTGGCGCTCCATTTGGTGGCCTGGAACGTAAAAGACATTCTTTGTTCAAGGCTGGGCCTCCGCCATGGCTAGACGCCGCGAGTTGATCACGACCATTGACGGTGGGCCCCGTTGACGCTTCCGAGTCAATGACTGTGGACTTCTGCTAACTAATTAGATTAGTTCTAATTAAAATTAATTAGTTAAACTAATTCTGACATGCGGGTCCCATCAGCTTGACCTGGACGACCCTTGCTGACCTCGACGCCACGCCGACTCATGTCGACGAATAAATGAATTCTGGATTTATTTTGATATAAATTCCGTAATATAATTCAAATTTCAAATGCTTATAACTTTTATTCTATAACTCCAAATGCAAAGATTTATATATGAAAATTATCAAAAAATCCACTCTATCCATTGGTACAGGTTTCATGCATTAAAACAAGTTAACTATGCTGTTTAACCAGAATAAGATATTGCACCATTAGGACTAACTCAATGAGCTATCATTTGAATCCTTGATTCAAATGAGTTCATCCCCTTTTCTTTCAGCTTGCATTAGACCAACACACATCCATATTGCCATGTCATAGCATGCATCATATTGTTGCATATTGTTGTGTGTTTACTTTCTGTGCTTTCATGATAGGTTTCGCCTCAAGATAACCTCGACTACCCATCTCAAGGGCAGTTCCTCACCCTGCCCTCCATCAGCAACCCATTGATCATTTCGACATAAACCCATGTTCTCGCTTGCCTTGCCATCGTTAAGACAACGCGATTCAAACTGCTAGGTGCTGCGTAGTTGAACCCACTTTCCTGCATGACCTGTCATTGCCACAAGAATTAGATGAAACCACTAGTATGTGTAGGAGTTGATTGAGCCATGTTTGTGATTCCTACCATGCTATGCTTGCTATGCTTAGAGTTGTGTCGTCTGCTCATCGGATGATGAATCGGAGGAAAGGTTGTGTTGGTTCGAGAGTGAAAGTGTTGAACACATTTGGTAAAGGTATCGATGAGAGGCCATGTAGGAGTACATGGTGGGTTGTTTCATTGAAGTTTAACTTAAGAACCGAGATCTGTGTTTGTGATCCATGAATAGCTTACTACCACGCATTGGGATCCTTAATTGACCCTCTCGCTTCTTAACCACCCCTGTTCATAGTCCGGAGTTGCAAGTAGTTTCGTGTTTGTAGATGTCAGCCGCACGCAACGCTGACCTTAGGGGTGGGTTGTGTTATGTAGGCACGGGTTCTGTACCGAAAGTGCCCGCTTATATCTCGGAACCCGCACACATCGCTCGGGGCTGTATGGGAACCTCGCCGGACTCTCATGATGGAACCCGAATAGGCGATAAACCGACTAGGGACTTGAGTGTTTAGGTAGGCTGTACGACACCCACGTTGGGCTTCCGCTAGTTGTTGCCGAGTACATGTCGTGTAAACGATATAAGTGGTGAGAGCGCAGGTGAAGAAGTACACCCTCGCAGGTTAAATATGATCTATTCAATAGCCGTGTCCACGGAGAAGGACTTCGTTACCTATGTTCATAGACAAGTAAATGGATACTACTAAAAGTCTCAAGATAAGGTGAGTATCAGGATGGCCTCTCGTGGGATGACGAGAGGATCCACGGAGTATTGTGATGGTGATTAGTGGACCTGCAATACAAATGCTTTACAAAGTGGTGTCACGAGGATAGCTTAGCCAAGAGTCAAAGCTGGCTTGCTGCAAATAACTCCACTTCCTTCCTTGAGAATGCATGTATGATAGGATTCTAGAAGACTTGGCGAGTACTTTTGTACTCATGTTTGCTTAATTAATGTTTTTCAGAGGACTATACTACCCCTCCGACGGATTCTATGTAGATATTGACTTCGATAGTGAACTAGCCACCTGTGTATGCATCTAAGACTTGTGAAGGGCCATTGTAGATAGAAAGGCTCCAATGCTTTCTTCTTTTCTAGAGTCTCAGATTGACTAGTTTGCTTCCGCATGTGCTTGTATGATTGTATGACTTGAGTGTTGGGTCATGTGACCCTACCTGTATGACTATATGTATGGCTCCTCTGAGCCTCTTAAATAAAGTACTTGAGTTGTAGAGTTTTGTTGTGATGCCTTGTTGTATTTACTCATATCGGGCATATTGCGGTATGATTGAAATGCTTGGTATGAGTGGGATCCACAAACTAGTTGTTTATCCTGGCAGCCTCTCATATAAATGTAGTCTTGCTTCGAGCGATAGTAGTCCGCTACAGCCCGGTTCACTGAGTCTCGCTAGCCCAGACTACCGCTGGACACTTGATCTGCCGGCATGTGATTCATTTTGCTTATGTCCGTTCCTTCGGGAAATGTCACGGTGATATTCGAGTCCTGCTTAGCTCGCTACAGCCCGGGATACCGGAGTCCTCATAGCCCAAAGGCTACAGCCCGATTCATACGCTGATGACCGACATGCTCAAGTGATTCATGTATGCCTGTCCCCAGGTTAGTGCCGCTTTGTCACACGATCAGCCATGTCGGCCCGGTTCTTTGTCATGTGGATGCTAATACACTATCATATAACGGAGCCAAAAGGCTAAATGGTCCCGCCATGGTAAGCTGACACCGTGGGAATACCGTGTATGAGGCCGCAAAGTGATATGAGGTGTTACCAGCTAGGTCGATGTGACTTGGAATCGGGTCCCGACATTACATAATGCTATAGTTCGGGTGCCAGACTACGAAAAGTGTTCGACTTCTCACGCCTTTAATTATGGGTATACAGAAGCCCATATATATTTGTCAGCATTATTGCTGTAACACGAAAGGATTGCAGTAGATACATATATATATGAAAGAATATAGAATGCAATAATAGATTAGTACTATGCATTGTTTATTTAAGAGATGTGTTAAAGCATAATGATACAAATGGTGCGGTATGCAAACAATAGGACTATTTGATGTCCCCGCCCAAGGGCAAGATGCATCATCTTAAAACAGTATTTAGCTCTCGTTATCGAGACCAATTGGGATTCCGCTTGTATGACGAGCTTCCTGCCTCCTTTGGTGTTGTATCATGTGTCCGCTATCAGATCGCCGAAAAGGCTTCAGAGAGTAGAGTCCTCCGGAAGAGAGAGAGTGATGAAGTAGTAAGCCCCTTAAAGCGCTTAAACCGCATTGTGGGATCGCCAGGATCTTGCCCCGCCACGCCCATGGTATTTTCAATGCGTGAATTATGCACACATGGGACGGACTTTGCTGCTGTACTAAGACTAGGGCGGGGCCGAATTGCTAGGCGTAGCTCGAAGGTACAAAGCGATCCTGCAAGGTTATTCCGGACGCCTTTGACGGTGTCGAGGGCTTGATCGCCGAACCAGTGGATTGCCTCAAAAGGCTGCTTTGGGCTTCGCCGCGAGGGTCGAATGTGCTCTCCGTGACGGAGTTGTGTGTCGTATCGACTGTGATGACCTCTAGGTCCCGCATCTGAGCTTATGCGTAATATGCTACCACATTGAATCTTAAATGCGGTGCGCTCGAGCAGTGTGTTAGCCGCCATGAACGGGACGACATCAAGATTAACCTCGCTTCGAACTTGTCCGAGATCCGAAGACCACTTCCAAAGGTGATTGAGCCCGCAATGGGCCCTCTACACTGGGATAATGCCTTTAAAGGTCGCTGGTGGGTTTGATCCTCGAGGGTCTATACCATTTTGGCGACTTTATCCTGGTAAAGCAGGTGTTCAGTTGCCGCCGCCCATAAGGACTCGAGCGAGGTGATATCCGCGATGATTGGGTCTAGGATCACGCGGGCGGATCCGCCATGACGGATACTCATGGTGGTCCCACGATCAATGTGATCGGACAAGAGGACCATGGGTTGAACTTTGGGGCGACGGGCTCCATCGCCAGATACGCCCCTTAGTGCATGCTTCCGCTCCTTTTTGGGATGTGTGTTGCGATATCATGTTTATCGTCCTCACTTGTGGGGGAACCTCTTCGTCCTCCCAGCACCGGGCGCCGGGCCTCCGTCATCGCCAGCAGCCCTTGTCCTTGTCTTCGTATTTATCTTGCCGGGCCTCGCTTGAACACCCAGCATTCTCTCGCTGGTGTGATTGGCTGGCTTATCGGGCGCCGTGGTATTTGACACTTAGCGATCGAGTATGCGGTCCAAACTGGACGGCCCGGAGTTTTTTTGAATGCCTCCACCGACCGGATTTAGAGCCTCCGACGGCATTGACCGTCGTGCTCGCGTTATCACCGCTGATGTGGCGCTTTGTGTTTGCTGCGACGTGATCTGCCGCTGCTGTCCTTGGTATCCGGCGCCAAGGTTCCTTGATATGTTATTGCCACGAGCCAGCCAGCTATCCTCTCCCGCCGCAAAAGCGGGTCATGAGGTCGGAGGGATGCCATTGATTTGCTTTTCCTGACCGAGGTGCCGCCAGCCACTCGGCACGGATGTTGTATGCATCCACAACTCAGAAAATTATACGTTCCTTTGGGTTGTTCTCTTTAGTTGTATTCCGACCCTCCTCCATCAGTTGATAACCAAGAGTATGTGTGCATTTGTGTTCATCGATGCCCTTTTACTCTTGTGGTCCGTCAAGCCATTCTATTCCGGAATGACTAGGAGAAACAAACTCCAGTACCTTGTCCATTTCTAGGATTGGGTCAAAGTAGTTTTATTCCGCAGATCAAAGTGCCCATCTAGCTTTTGATTCTGTTCTATCCTGAAGTATTACCCATTTTATGTCAGGAACGTCATGAGAATTGCACCTTCTCTTATGAATTCTTGACGCAGTGATACTTCTCGCCATCATTATTCCTTCCTCGGTTCCGAGTTGTTGTAACCGGAATGCCGACAAGTGAATTGTGATGTGTGAAATCAATACTCCGAGCAACTCGTTGCTTGGTAGCCAATGGACAATATCCTCATTCTTAGCGTGTTGGTTATTAAACCATCATCCTAAGATTGATCGTGCTACATAGTCCTTATTTCTGGTGCACACTTTGATTGATGAGTTAGGATCTTGTCAAGTCCTCACTCATTTGATCATATCGTCTTGCCCTCAAAAGCAAGATTGTTCTCGAGCTTAGTAGCATACCGGTGGTTCGTGACTTTCCAAATATCTTCTTGGAAGTGTTGCCGTCTTGTTTCCTGACTGTTATGTTGAGCTCGTGATCAAGTTGGTTTCTTGTGAACCACCCTTTCTCCAAGAATCTGTGTCGGATATCCCTGAACTAGTTGGTTCAGCTAAACAACAACTTGGAGAGTTGGAAGATAAAAGCTTGCCTGACTTAGTTCGTTCCAAAGGGATATTCTTGTGTGTATGTGTTGAAGAAAGATGATATCTCCATTGATTGGTCTCGTGATCAGTTGTTGGATCTATTGCCTTGTCAAAACTTTGACCTGAGTATGGGCCATCGTCAAGTCAAATCAGAACCAACGGTGTTCGTAATGTTGTCTTACTCGTGGTTGATTCCTCGAGCATACACCATTACATCCTTTGGTCTGACCAATGCTATCACCGTGTTCACATGATGGTGGAAGTCCAGTGATATGGAAATTCCGATGAGTTGTTGTTGAGCCCATCAGCAGCATTTTGTCTCCCCCATGATTCATGTTGAACATCAACCTAGTGTTGAAACTTTGTAAGCAATGCCTTCGTGATCCGTTCATGAAGCTTATGCTTGGATGGAAGAAGTGATTTCCTCGAACCCTTGTGCATTTGGTGCAAGTTGCCGCCGTGGTTTCGAGAAAGATTGTTTTTTTTTGTTTTCCTTGGAATCATCCCAAATCAGTCATGCATATGTACGAAGTATTCTATGGTTTGGCAGATTAATTACCTCCACTCCATATGTATCCCTAGCACACCAAGCCACTGATTGATTTGTTCAAGGAGAAGGAGTTCCTTCATAACAACTAGTCATGACTTACGTTAGGACTTCGTTATCCTCGATGATGGTTCCCGACCAGAACTCGATAGTGTTTTATGATAAGACTACTATGTGGTCATTCTTGTCTTGGACAACATGTTCACATGTTTGTAGCAGAACCCGCTCATATTTTGGAGCTTGCTATCGCAGTTCATATCCCGAGAATCTCGCAACGATATCTCGTCGATTTGTGTTGCAAACTTTCATTCTCTTTCTAGACTTGATAAGTCTGGAATGTCCTGCTACCGACCAGATCTGAATCTCAGGCAGATATGACGGTTGGACCGTTCCCAGCATTTGCATTTGGTACCCAGCTTACACCGCCATTGTGCCAACTTCCATGGGCTGCCCTCCTCGGCAGTTGTTGTTCAGGATCATCTTCGGAAGTGGTCCTACCATGGGTTCCATCCATTCCCGGTGATAAGCAAAAATCATCCATTGCGTTGTCTTCAACAAGGCAATCCACATCATCCATTCTAGTCTGGGTATGCCATTCCTTTGCACTCCACCAAACGATCGTTTGTGATTGCCTTAGGCTGGTACAAAGAGTTTCAATGATCTTTGTATCAAAACTAATTCTTTTTGCCACTTAAGGGAATAATTCTACGAGTCACCTTTCCTAAGGTCTCCCGTTATGGAATCATGGCAATCATCTCCTTGTTACTTTGAAACCATGCATCATTTTACTTAAGCGTGTAATGGTTGCCTACCAATTTGAACCTTCGTCATCCGTTTCTTTTCCATCATTCCTAATGTGTGTTTGGTGTCTCAACTCAAGAGATGTTCTTACGTCTCACCCCATGAACTGATCTTGAGTTGCTCGATCTTCAAGAAGATTAAACTCGTAGGGCTTTCCCTTCTTTCTGTTGTCGTGTCGAGTGAAGATCTCGAAAGCAAAGACGTCAAGACCAAGATGATGGAATGAATCAACCTCTTCGAGAAGGGCAAATGGATCATGAAGATTGTGATAGTTTTGTGACTTCCCTTTTCCTCTTACCTCACGTATTGAATCTCGGGGCGAGATTCTTGTTTAGTGGGGGTGAGTTGTCACAGCCCTAGAGCTTGTTTGTAGCCAGTGGCATTGCATCCATGCATCATGTTTAATTTTCATGAAATTTTAGATGGGGATTGCCTAAACCCCTAGCACCAAAATAATGCAAATAGGTTCAACTTCAAAATATTTTCAATGAACCAAATTGGTCTGCAAAAATGTTCATGATTATGGAAAAGGGTGAAAACCATATCCAGAGATGATGCATATTTTTCAGGACATTTTGGATTTTTGAATAAACCATATTGTATTTGAATTGGGGCATTTAAATTCTATAAATAATTTTAAATGCTCCAACATATTCTGAAAATAGCTAAGGGTCTCTGTAATATTTCAGTTAATGCCCAAAGTCATTTTCAGGATTTATTAAAATGGTTTGGTTTATAAACTAAATCAAAACAGAGCAAATAAATAGAAAACTAAAACAAATAAAAGAGAGAGAGAGAGGACTACTTAGCCCACCTACCTGTAGCCGGCCCAGCTCGCTGGCCCAGCCCACCTGGCGCCTCCTGTCGTCTTCTCCACCGCGCCAGGAGGACGCGGGCGTGTGCCCGACGCACGCGCGGCCACCTCCTGCTTGCCGCTCCCCCCTCGACGCTCTGGACGCCTCCCACGACGCCACACACCCCTTGAACCCCTCGTTCACTCTCTCGTCCCCATCCTCTCTCCCTGCCCCGTCTCTCTCCCTCTCTCTCCCGCAACCGAACGCGTCGTCGCCGCCGCTCGTCGTTGCCGCGACCACCGGCCCTCCCTCGCTTCCCCGGCTAGTCCACAAGCTCCGCGACGTCTCCCTCGACCCCCTCACTGAGCCACGCCCCGTCGGAAGCCCCACAGCGTCGCCCTCGAGCTCGTCTTCAACCTTCGGCCGCCGGCAACCTCACCTTCGATTCGCCGCCGTCCGAGCCTCCCCGAGCACGCCGAGGCCACCTCTGCAACCGATGTGAGCTCACGGACCGACTCCCCCTCCTCTCCTACTCGCGTTCATGCTCTAGCTCCGTTCCCCATCTCCGCCGAAGCTCGCCGCCGCCATTGCCAACGAAGTTCAGGTTTTGAGCTCGCCACTCGCCCAAGCATCACCAGAGTGCTCGCCAAGGCCCTAGGAACTGAAGCACCCACGGGTTTGCCCCGACGCGCCTCAGAAGGCCATCTTCGCCGTTGCCCGAGCTCGGCCGCCGCCCAAGTGGTCGCCGCCGAGTTCCCGACCTCCCTCGCCTGCACGCCGCTCCGCTGGATGCGGTGCACATCTAGCAGCCCGTAGGGCCAAACCGCGAGCAAAATGGTCGCCGGATGGCGAAACCCCACACCTTCGCCGTGCGGAATGGTTGCCGCCGGCCAGATTCCGGCGAGGCCGATGTGGCGACATCATTAGTTGCTAATGATCCCGCTAATCACCCCTCTAGAGCCACTGACGTGTGGGACCCTGAGCCTAATTAGGTTAGTCTAAATTTCTGTTAAGTTTAGTACTAATATACGTGGACCCCACGTGCCATCTTTGACTTGGTCAAGTCAGTGTTGACCGGACCCACCTGTCTGTGGGACTAACCAGCTTGAGTCACTGACGTGTGGACCCCACACGTCAGGTTTGACCTGGTCTACGCCTGTTGACCGCTGACGTCGTAGTGACGTAGTGCTGACGCAATAAGCTATTTCTGGATTAATTTTAAATCAGGAATTCCAGAAAATGTCCTAAACTTCTAAAAATCATATAAATTCAACCCTAGCTCAGAAAGAAATAATTTATATATGAAAAATGATCAGAAAAATATGAAGAATCTGTTTATGGCACTTTCATGCATGTTTGAACAAGTTAACCTCACTGAATAGGATGAATCATGATTAGGGTAATTTATGAACTAGCATTTGGAGTTGGAGTTTAACCTTGTTTGAATTCCACTTCAATTAACTTGGCTTACTGCTGCATTAGGTCAATTCAGTTCCTTAACATGATCATGCATCATATATGTGCATTGCATTGATTGTGTTCTTTCTCAGTTGCCGGTGTCTGTCCCCTCTCGATAGACGTGGTTTCGACCATGAGATCGATGACACTAATGAAGAGCTATAATATCTTCGAAGTGCTGCAAGCAAAACCCCTTGTTCATTCCGATATAATCCCACTCTCTCGCTCCTGCTCTATTTTACTGCATTAGGACAACAACGACTCATGTGTTACTTGCTCATGTAGCTGAACCCTTTATCCTCTGCATGACCTGTCATTCCACAAGAATTAGATGAAACCCACTAGCATGAGTAGGAGTTGTTTGAGCCCTGTTGTGCCTACTCATTCATGCTTGTTTGTCATGCCTGCATCGCTTAGAGTTGAGTCAGTCCGATTCATCGGGAATGAATTGGAATGGTTGTGTGAACATGTCCCACTTGTGTGTGAGCTAAGTGTGTGAACACGATTTGGTAAAGGTAGCGGTGAGAGGCCATGTAGGAGTACATGGTGGGTTGTCTCATTGCAGCTGTCCTCGGAACTGAGTTTTGTGTTTGTGATCCATGAAACAGTTACTACCACGCATTGGGCCCGAAACCAATGGACCCTCTCGGCTTCTTAACCACCCTTGTTCTCTGTCCGGGAGTTGCAATTAGTTTCGTGTTTGTAGGATATGTGTTGGAGGCCGTGCGTAGCGCTGACCCTAGGGGTGGGCTATGATGCGGTAGATACACCGTGGCCTGCAAAATCAATGCCCGCTTGGTATCTCGGGAACCCTGCACAAATCGCTCGGGGCCGTTAGTGGAAACCTCGGCGGACTCTCTGCGGATGGAACCCGAATAGGCGATAAACCTGGACTAGGGACTTGAGTGCTTAGGTAGGTGTGGCCGACACCCACGCTGGGCTTCCGCTGAAGGTTGCCGAGTACATGTCGTAAACGACGGTAAGTGGTGAGAGCGTGTGAAGAAGTACACCCCGCAGGTTAATATGATCTATTCAATAGCCGTGTCCGCGAAAAGGACTTGGGTTGCCTATATCAGTTCATAGACAAGTGAAAGTGGATACTCTAAAATCCGCAAGATAAGCGTGAGTGCTATGGATGGCGTTCTCGTAGGGAAGACGGATCGGGTCCATAGTAGTGTATTGATATGGTGAATATGTGGACTCGTAGCGCCACCTCAAAAGAGTTACTTGCAATGTAGTTCAGATAGCCACGAAGTCAAAGCTGGCTTGCTGCAGTCAAACTCCACCACCCCCTTTGTTGATAATGATGCATATGTAGTTAGTTCTGATGTAAGACTTGCTGAGTACGTTTGTACTCACGTTTGCTTATTTTATGATTTGCAGAGAGACATCAGTCTCGCTAGTAGTTCCGCTTGGACTTCGACGTTTAGCTTGTTACCTCAGCTACGATCTTGTTCCCTCGGCAGGATCTGGTAGATAGTCAGGCTTCTTAGCCTTTTTCATTTGCAGATGTCTGTACTCAGACATGTTTAGCTTCCGCTTGTGTTTTGACTTGTATGCTCTGAGTGTTGGGTCATGAGACCCATGTTTGTAATATCTCGCTCCTCGGAGCCTAATGAATAAATATTTGAGTCGAGAGTTATGTTGTGATGCCATGTTGTATTTACACATATTGAGCATATTGTGTGTATGTTTGAAATGCTTGGTATGTGTGGGATCCGACAATCTAGTTGTTTACCCTTGGCAGCCTCTCATATGGGGAAATGTAGTCTAGTGCTTCCTGAGCGATAGTAGTCCGCTACAGCCCGGTTCACCGGAGTCCTGCTAGCCCAGACTACTGCTTGGACACTTGATTGGCGGCATGTGTTTCACTTCGTTCTTATGTCCGTCCCTTCGGGAAATGTCACGCGGTGATATTCGGAGTCCTGCCTAGCCTGCTACAGCCCGGGTTACCGGAGTCCTGTTAGCCCAGTGCTACAGCCCGGATTCATACGTTGATGACCGACATGTTCGATGTGATTCATGTATGCTTGTCCCCATGGGTTAGTGCCGCTTTGGGTTCACGACTAGCCATGTCGGCCCGGGTTCTCTGTCATATGGATGCTAGCGACACTATCATATCCGTGAGCCAAAAGACGCAAACGGTCCCGGGCCATGGTAAGGCGACACCCGTGGGAATACCGTGCGTGAGGCCGCAAAGTGATATGAGGTGTTACCGGCTAGATCGATGTGACTTGGAATCGGGGTCCTGACAAGTCCCTTGCTCTTCACGTCCTTGACCTTGGTCTTCTTATCTTCGAGGTCAGCCTCCGAAAGCTCCAGGAGGGAGAGGCTACCTTTCTCGGGCCTCGCACACTTGGTTGCCATGTTGAACATCTCCAGAGCCGTGCACAGGTCCTCGTGTATGGCGAGCTCCTCCTTCATCTTGACGTCGCGGACACCATCAGTGAACGCCGAGATGATGGCTTCATCTGACACCTTGGGGATCTCGAGGAGAACACTGTTGAAGTGCTGGATGTACTTCTGCAAGGTCTCCCCTAGCTGCTCATTGATGCACCGCAGGTCACCCGTGGGTAGTGGATGGTCGCGAGTGCCCTGGAAGTTGGCGACGAAACACTCTCGCATCTCATCCCAGGAGAAGATCGATCCCGCGGGGAGGTTCAGGAGCCACGAGCGCGCGCCGTCTTTGAGGGCCATGGGAAACTAGTTTGCCATAACCTTCTCATCGCCGTTGGCCGCCTCGATGCTCAGCTCATAGAGCTGTTGGAACTCGGCAGGGTCGGGGGTGCCACGTAGCATGGAGGTAGGTCGGGCTTGAACTTCCCTGGCCAGACGATGCTGTGTAGCTCCGGAGTGAACACACAGCATCCCACCGTGCTAACGGGAGCCTGTTGTAGAGGTGGAGCCTGATCTTGACGCTCGCACGCTACCACCGCAGGTGGCGCGCGGTCTTGTCGTGGCGGTGCTGCGAGCCCACACGCATCTCCTTGCGGCCGTAGCACCACCTGTCAGCTTTCCTCATCACGCACCGGCACCTTGCACGGTGGGTCGCGCCATGGAGCCTCTCGCCTTGGCTTGAGGGTGACGTCTTGTCTGGGAGGTGGAGGAGGCGCACCATTGGCCACGTCGCCCATTAGAGGCGGCGGGGGAGGCAGCGAGCGGGATGGTGCAAGAGACACCCCAACGGCGCTGACGAGCTTAGCGATGCGGTCCCGCCAGTCCTCATAAAGGTCGTCGATGGGGTGATAGCGTAGGAGCTCGCGTGCCATGTGCAATGCAGCCTGCGCGTTCGCCGCCCCGCGACAAGCATGAGATGACGAAGCAGCCGCCGAGGTAAGTGACGGAGTGGCGGTGCACCCATCCCGCCGCACAGAGGGT
Organism: Aegilops longissima; assembly: GCA_021605205.1. Lineage (NCBI taxonomy): Eukaryota > Viridiplantae > Streptophyta > Magnoliopsida > Poales > Poaceae > Aegilops > Aegilops longissima. The sequence continues at coordinate 561,677,475 of CM038682.1, forward strand.
TGCATCGATGAAGCCTTCTACTCGTAGGCTGCGGGGCTGGTGGTAGCGTTGGCCGCGGGCGACGGGGAACGGTGGGGAGCACCATCACCTGTGGGCGCCGTCTGGGTGACGCGGGCGGCCTACCGCTCGGCGCGAACTCGACGAGCATTAGCCATGGGGACGACGAAATGGTGGCAAATCGACTGGAGGAAGAGAGGCTCCGATGCACCCCCTACCTGGCGCGCCAAATGTCAGATTTCGGGCTCCGCAGACCCTTGATAGATTCAAACTCTAGGGTGCGTGCGAAGAACTCAACCTCCCCAATCTTCCTACTCGCCAATCTCACGGCCAAGCTCGATGAACTGGAAGGAAAGGGGACAAGGCAGTTAACCCAGGTTTGGACCTGTAACGCCCTCGATGCGGCTATATCTCCCACGTGTCGAAGCACGACTTAGAGGCATAACCGCATTGAAAGCAATGTCGCAAGTGAGGCAATCTTCACACAACCCATGTAATACATAAGGGAAAATAGATACATAGTTGGCTTACAGTCGCCACTTCACACAATACATAAATAAACATCCATCATTCAGATTACACTCAAGGTCCAACTACGGAACCAAAATAAAAGAAGACTACCCCAAATGCTACACAGATCCCGATCGTCCCAACTGGCTCCACTATCGATCATCGGAAAAGACACATAGTAACGACCACGTTCCTCGTCGAACTCCCACTTGAGCTCGGTTGCATCATCTGCACTGGCATCGTCGGCACCTGCAACTGTTTGGTAGAATCTGTGAGTCACGGGGACTCAGCAATCTCACACCCACGAGATCAAGACTATTTAAGCTTATAGGAAGGACAGAGTTGTGAGGTGGAGCTGCAGCAAGCGACTAGAAGATATGGTGGCTACATTCGCAAAACAGGGCGAGAAGAGAAGCAAGGCACGGTCGTGAAGCTAGTAGCGATCAAGAAGTGATCCTGAACTACTTACATCAAACATAACTCCAACACCGTGTTCACTTCCCGGACTCCGCCGAGAAGAGACCATCACGGTTACCCACGCGGTTGATGTATTTTAATTAAGGTCAACTTCGGGTTTTCTACAACCGGACATTAACAAATTCCCATCTGCCTCATAACCACGGGCACGGCTTTCGAAAGATAATACCCTGCAGGGGTGTCCCAACTTAGCCCATTATAAGCTCTCATGGTGAACGAAGGATATTCCTTCTACCGGGAAGACCCGATCAGTCTCGAATCCCGGACTACAAGACATTTCGACAAAGAATAAAACAAGACCAGCAAAGCCGCCCGAATGTGCCGACAAACCCGATAGGAGCTGCACATATCTCGTTCTCGTGGCACACCGGATTGTCCAAACTTGATAGGCCATCTCGAGTTGCCCCGATACACCGGCGGTCGACAGTTGGACCAGCACTCGAGGAGAACCGCCCGGGGTTAAAATAAAGATGACCCTCGGCTCGCAAAACCCGGGGAAAAAGGCTTAGGTGGCAAATGGTAAAACCAAAGTTGGGCCTTGCTGGAGGAGTCTTATTCAAAGCGAACTGTCAAGGGGGTCCCATAAATCACCCAACCGTGTAAGGAACGTGAAATCAAGGAACATAACACCGGTATGACGGAAACTAGGGTGGCAAGAGTGGAACAAAACACCAGGCATAAGGCCGAGTCTTCCACCCTTTACCAAGTATATAGATGCATTAATTATAGTAGATATATTGTGATATCCCCAAAAAGTAAACATGTTCCAACAAGGAACAACATCTCCATGTTCCAACAAGGAACAAACTTCATCTTCACCTGCAACTAGCAACGCTATAAGAGGGGCTGAGCAAAGCGGTAACATAGCCAATCAACGGTTTTCTAGGAAAGGATGGTTAGGGGCTTGACATGGCAATATGGGTGGCATGATATAGCAAGTGATAGGCATCATAGAATAGGCATAGCAAAAGAGCGAGCATCTAGCATAGCAAAGATAGAAGTGATTTCGAGGGTATGGTCATCTTGCCTGCAAAGTTCTCAGAGTTGTGAAAGCTTGATCCTCGTAAGCGTTCTCAACAGGTTCCTCGTTCACGTACTCGTCTCCCGGCTCTACCCAAAGCAAGAACACAAACAAAGGAACCACAATAAATCACGGTGCAATGCACAAGCAACATGATGCAAAACATGGCATGATATGCGAGATGTGATATGCAATGCGTATCGCGTTCGAAGGAAAATGATGAACCAGGCATCAACTTGGCAAACCAAGTATGCCGCTGAAAGGTGAGATGATTTCGTTGAAATCGATATAAAGATCACCGGAATCGGATGCACGGTTTGCAAATGACAAGCAAAACAAGAATGACACAAATCTGCCATTAACAGCATGATACCACATAGCAAGCAACAAGAAATTAAGCTACTGCACCCAAACGTGTCAGCAAAGCATATGGAAGTGATCTACTCAAGATGCTTGACAAAAGATGAACACTGAGCTACGGCTAAATCACCTCATAACAGGTCCAAACAAGCATGGCAAAAGTGCAAAATATATCAGCTTCACAGACTTAGTGAAATTACTGAACATGGCAGAATCAGCATCAGGAAGCAATGTTCAGAGCAAGCAAACTACATGCTACAGGAACTTATAATAGCAAAACAAGGCATGGCATGAATATAATCAAAGCATAGAACAAAAGTCACTTACTGACCATGAGCCAAAAGGGATCAGAAAATGCAATAGCACCCATGTCAATATAGCAAGTTTCGTTAAGAGATTCAGCAACAGGGCATGACAAAAACAGATAACAAGTAGACATGTTTAAGAGCTCGATGCACTCACTACAGAGCATTTCATGATAAACTAAGCATACCTACATCAAGAAGACATGGCATAGAAACCATACATGGCAAGAAAAACATCATAGCATACACGGATCAATTACAACAACCTTTGCAAAATTGAATAACATGTAAACAATCTGCCAGGAAACATTTTATAGCAAAAGTAGAGCTCGATTGACTCAAGCTATGGCACTCCATAATTGCAAACAAAGGCATGGATGGATAGAGCATAACCATATGTTCAAAACATCCTTACTGAAGTATCTCAAAATATGCATGGAACTCTCGGTAGCATCAAGTTAACATGGCATAAAAATATCAGCAAAACAGGGGCTGAAATCAGCAACATCAGGAAGCCTAGTTTGCATGCTTGTGCTAGTCACCACAGAGATCACAAAAATACATGGCATACACCCTTGTAAAGATGGCATGGCATATTACAAAACACATGTAGGACTCAAGATCATAGGGTGCACACATCAATCATGGCAAAAATGACAAAAGTGCATGTTCTGATAAGAATCTGAAACTAACATCACATAGCCCTCTTCCAACAGCATTTCGGGAATCAAGATGAGCTTAAATGAAAATGATGCAATAAGATGAAATGAACTACTCATCGGGGCGAACAATTCGGTATGCTACACGCCCAAAACGGAGCCACGAGTTCAGAGTTATGGCATGATGAAAATGCAACAAAATACTGCAGAATAAATGACTTAAAGGGAATCGGGGGGAGGAGAAAGTCAACCCGGATCTGGATCTGGCCGGATCCACGCGAGGCTCGCCGGAGCGGGAGAAGCGGCGGCCGGGGACGGGCGCCGGAGGAGGGAGAGGCCAGCTGGCCGGGCCGCCGGGCGAGGCGGCGACGGTGGGGCGCGCGGCGGTGGTTGACGGGAGGCGGGCGGCGGATTGCGGCGATGGCGGGCGGCATGCGGGCGGTGGGCGGCGACGGCGGCGGCGCCGAGGCGGCGGAGGGCGACGGCGGGACCCGAGGCGGCGGCGGACGGGGAGCTGGCGGGGCGGCAGCGACGCTGGGGCCCCGCCGGGCAAAGGGCCGGGCGGCGGCGCTGGTGGCCGGGCGCCACGTGGCGGCGCGCGGTTCGTCCGGGGCGGCGGCGGGTTTCGTCCGGCGCGGACCGGACGTGTCCGGCGCGCGGAGGGAGCGGGGCTAGGGTTTCGGGATCCGGATTTCGGGAAGGAGCTATATTTATAGGTAGAAGGAGCTAGGAAGCTCCAAATGGAGTGCGGTTTCCGCCACACGATCGTGATCGAACGGCGATGGACATGGAAGTGACTTAGATGGGTTATTGGGCTGTTTTGAAGGGTGTTGGGCTGCAACTTAAAAGAGGCCTTTTTGAGAGTGCGGTTAACCGCTGGAGTACCAAACGAGCTCCAAATGACCCAAACTTGATGTGGTGGTCTGCGGTGGTGTACCAAGGCCACTTGAGAAACCTCGGTCCATTCCGAGAAAGTTTTAGTACCCGCTCACGGAAAAACGTAAAAGGGGACGCCGGGGGACATAGGAGTGCCGGATTGCAAAACGGACAACGGGGAAAATGCTCGGATGCATGAGACGAAGACGTATGCAAATGAGATGCACATGATGACATGATATGAAATGCATGACATGGACAGAATGCAAAAATGAATTAAAACCCAACCATGGAGGGAATATCATATCACAATGCCGAAAATGGCAAGAGTTGGAGTTACAAATATGGAAAGTTACATCCGGGGTGTTACAACACTCCACCACTACAAGAGGATCTCGTCCCGAGATCTAGGACTGAAAGAACTCCGGATATTTGAACGGAGGTGATCCTCGCGCCCTGTGTGGCTTCTCGGTCGGAATGGTGTGACCACTTCACTTTCAGGATTTGATTGACTTGTTGCGAGTCTTGCGCCGGTTTCTTCAAGAATAGCAACGGGTGCTCATGATAAGAGAGATCTTCTTGGAGGTCAATTTATTGAAGTTGATGGTGCGCCAGAGTCTTGAAGCACTTGCGAAGCTGTGACAGTGAAACACATCGCACATTCGCCGGTTGGACGGAAGCTCAAGTTGATAGGCGAGATCACCTCTTTTGCCAATGATCTTGAAAGGACCCACGATCTAGGGGCAAGCTTCCCTTTGATACCGGGCGACGAGTGCCTTTCATTGAGAGACGCGGAGGTAGACATGGTCTCCGATTTCAAAAGCCACATCACGGTGCTTGTCATCATAATAGTTTTCAGGCGCGATTATGCGGCTTTGAGATTCTCACAAATGACTTTGCACATTTCTTCGCTTCGTGATCAAGTTGTTGCCAAGAAGTTGGCGCTCACCTGTCTCGGACCAATTGAGAGGAGTACGCACTTTCGCCATAGAGAATTTCGAATGGGGCCTTGCCCGAACTCGCTTGGAAGCTGTTGTTGTAGGAGAACTCGCATATGGAAGACAATCTTCCCATTTCATACCGAAGGAAATGACACAAGCCCCGAGCATATCTTCAAGGATTTGATTGACTCGCCGACTTGGCCACTTGTTTGAGGGTGGAAAGCTGTCTTTGAAACGAATGTTGGTGCCCATGGCCTTCAAAAGAATCCCAAAACTTGGAGGTAAAGATGCTGCCACGGTTTGAAGAGATCAATTGTGGAATGCCGTGCAAGGAGACAATCCTGGAGGTGTATAGCTCTGCCAACTGAGCTGCTGTGATAGATTCTTTGATAGGAAGAAAATGAGCCACTTTAGTAAGCTTGTCAATGACAACGAAGATAGCATCATTTCCACGCTTGGACTTAGGAAATCCAGTCACGAAGTCCATCTCGATATGATCAAACTTCCATTCTGGAATAGCAAGAGGTTGGAGGAGACCAGCTGGTCGTTGGTGTTCTTCTTTCACTCTTCTACAGACATCACACTCATTCACGAATTGAGCAATTTCTCGCTTCATTCGAGTCCACCAAAATGACTGCTTGAGGTCATGGTACATCTTCGTACTTCCAGGATGAATGGATAGAAGCGAATTGTGTGCCTCGTTCATAATGACTTTACGTAGATCACCCTTTGGAACCACAATCCGTCCTCAAGAAAAGAGTATCTTTGTAATCAATGTGGAAGCACTTGTATTTGAAATGCCCTTGTCGATACCACGTTTCACCTTTTTCACCATGGTATCCAGGAGTTGAGCCTCACGAATTTGATCTTCCAAAGTAGGAGAGACTATGAGGTTGGCAAGAAAGCCTTGAGGAACAACTTGAAGATTGAGCTTATGGAAAGCTTCACAGAGATCCGTTGGAAGGGCTTGAGGATTAAAGCTGTAATAAGCCTTTTCGCTCAAAGCATCTGCAATCACATTGGCCTTGCCCGGAGTATATTCAATACTTGGGTTGTACTCTTGAATCATTTCGACCCATCGAGTTTGCGGTTTCCGCCCACACGATCGTGATCGAACGGCGATGGACATGGAAGTGACTTAGATGGGTTATTGGGCTGTTTTGAAGGGGTGTTGGGCTGCAACTTAAAAGAGGCCTTTGCGAGAGTGCGGTTAACCGTTGGAGTACCAAACGAGCTCCAAATGACCCGAAACTTGACAGGTGGTCTACCGGTGGTGTACCAAGGCCACTTGACAAACCTCGGTCCATTCCGAGAAAGTTTTAGTACCCGCTCACGGAAAAACGTAAAACGGGACGCCGGGGGACATAGGAGTGCCGGATTGCAAAACGGACAACGGGGAAAATGCTCGGATGCATGAGACAAACACGTATGCAAATGAGATGCACATGATGACATGATATGAAATGCATGACATGGACAAAACGCAAAAATGAATTAAAATCCAACCACGGAGGGAATATCATATCACAATGCCGAAAATGGCAAGAATTGGAGTTACAAATATGGAAAGTTACATCCGGGGTGTTACAGGACCACCTTGCGGTGTATAACCCTAATCCTGCTTTGTGGTGGATTGGCCTCGAGGGGCTGAGGATGAACTATTATAGTGGAAGAACAACCTCATGAGGTGTGTTCTTGAGCTGGTGGGGGTGAGGATGATTTGAATGATCTGTCCCCCTCTACCGTGGTGGCTAGGTCCTATTTATAGTGGCCTTGGTCCTCTTCCCCCAAAATGGAGGCGGGAAGGGATCCCACAACGTCCAAATTCGTAGGGAGACAACTAGTATATCTTATCCTGACAAAAGTAGTCTTCGCCTGCAAAGTCTCTGGTCGTCACACCATGGTGGGCTTGGCGATGACCTCCATCCTGCCGTCCTGGCGGTCTTGGTCTCGTTGCATGGAAATGGAAACCTTTGGCTGATTCCTAGGGACTGTGCGCCTGCGCTTGCTTCCTTAGAACCAAAGAGGAAACTGCTGTCCTGCGCCCGCTGGCACCCACCTGGCCATGGTCGTCATGGCTCACGTCATCCGAACCTCGCGAGGTGAGGCTTGCATAGAAATCTTCCCTCCTCAGGAGCCAGCCTGAGGAGGTTGCTCCATCTGGAGGTCTTGGTGTCATCCGCCTCGCAAGGCTTGGCCCCTCATGAGGGTCTTGGGTTGTTGGCGCTGAAGATGGACCGTACCACGCCGTCATTGGAGCCACGCCGTGGGCCGCAAGCAGGCAAGTCTAGGTACCCCAGGTCCCAGAACGCTGACAAGGGCAAGACGCCTCTCCTAGAGATAAATTAGGAGACAAATTACAAATTCTAACATCCCCTTGCAGCCGTAGCGGTAGCGTCGCGAACAACAGGAGCGTCGCGGACGGTCAGACTGGAGAGACTAGCAGCCGATAGGCTGACGTCCCCCCATAGTCGTAGTGGGAGTGTCGTGGATGGTGTCACGTCGTGGACACATTGACTGTAGAGGAAATCGATGAGTTGCTCAAGCGAGGGGATAGCCCTTTGTATCGATGTCGAGGTAGCCGAGAGCGTAGGGTGGTGTAGCCGTGGTCGAGGAAGCCGTGCGAAGAATGTTGTGGTCAATGTCGTGTCGAAGTGGCCGGTGTCCAGGAAGTCGTAGGGAAGCCGCGGGCACAAGGAGGCGCCGAGTTAGTCATTGGCGTATTGGTGTCGAGGTAGTGGTGCGCCGGATGGAGGATGGTGTTAACGAGGCGTCGCGCCGGGTTTGCCAAACCCGGGGACATGTCATAGACAAAGCCACGTGTCGGTGTTGCCAGCACCGGGCATACGAAGATGGATGAAGATGAAGTTGACGAAGCATTGCACCAGGCTTGCCAGGCCTGGGGACACGTCATGGACGAAGCCACGCATCGGTGCTGCCAGAACCGGGCATGCATAGACGAGGGACCTGCATGAGCTGTACGCCATGTCGAGGAGTCGGAGGGGCCAGCAGAGATGGAGATTCGATGGCGGTTGTGGCATCAATCGGCATGAGGCCGATGTCACCAACGGTGCTCAGACTAGACGAAATGGTCGGGGAAGATGACGGCGACGCTGGTGACGGGCTAGTGCTAGACGAAGACGAAGGGGATGGAGGGGCGGCGCGGCTCAGGTGAGCGAGCGGCAGCGACACCGAGGAAGAGCGGCGGATGTCGTGGGAACAGATCTGATAGTAGAGTATGGGGGTACGTAGGAGAGGGCAGAGTCCTAGCTACGGTGAAGTTGTACACTCGGATTTACGAGTTCAGGCCGCTCTCGGAGGAGGTAAAAGCCCTACGTCTCGGTGCTGCTGGAGCTCTGTTGATTGGTGTGTTGTGTTACAGGGGGTGCAAACCCTAGTGCAAGACGGGAGGGGTGGCTTATGTAGAGTGCGCCGACCCTTCATTGTCCTCATTTACACCAGGGTTCAGTGAGAGTTAAGTCTTGAACGTTACTGGTAACACCCGTATTAAATGGTCTTTATGACGATGGAGTGAATTCCTGATCGTTGCCATCCTGGGATGACTCTAGGCATTCTGTACTCCGAGTGGATTCTTGTACGGTCGAGTGGAATAGCGATGGTCGAGTGGAATTGGGATATCCAAGTGGATTCATCTGTCGAGTGGATTGCACTTCATGGGGATTTCAGTCGGTATCTTCTCTTGAACTTTATAGGCCTTGGACTCTTGTGTAGTGTCCTTGGGTAGGGCGTCTAGGTCAGGCCTAAGACCCTATCCTAAGTACATGTCATCGTCATTAGCCCCCGAATGGACTGAGGACTGACTGAAGAAGGGTTGAAATTGATTCTGACCCAATTCAATGTCTCGGAGACATTTCCTTAGGGGCCTGAAAGCATGTTGGTATTCTAAGCTTTCTTCAGTCGCCTTGATCACTTCTAGCTCCTGGAATTTCCGAGTGAATTATGTTGTATGTACTCGAGTAGATTGGATTTGCATATCTCCGATGTGATCGATTGCTTAGCGAGCCCGGATTTCACGGGATTCGAAATTTGGAGAAGCGCGTGGGTCGAGGCGTGGTGCGGTAAGCGGGGCAGGTGGATAGGGACTCCTCAATCCTCGCGCCGCCTTTTTCGCCACGTATCGAGCCGACGCCTGTTGTGGGATGCGCTGGGATTGCATGGGCCCACGAGTCAGTCAATCGGATGTGTGGCCATATAATGCGCTGCTGCGGATGCGTGGAACAATGCTCGCCATTCGCCCCTCTCTCCTCTGCATCTCCGCCTCGTCTTCGTCAGTGCCCCACTCCTCAACCTACTCCTCTTGAGCTTAGCGACAATGGTGAAGGACAAGACTGCGGCTCTGGAGCGCGCAAAGAAGTCGACAGCTAAGGGCAAGAAGGTGGCGAAGGGGTCGACCTCGCGGTCCGATATACCGCCTGGTTGGATCCAGGGGGATTGGATCCGCTCCTCCGTCATGGAGGAGCATCTAGAGAATCTCGTCGCCGATGGCCTGATTGCGGCGGGATCTTGGAGGTTGCCGGAGGGCGAGAACGAGCTCGAGCCGTGCAAGGGCGAGCGCGTCCTCCTCACGACACTCGTCGAGCGAGGTTTATCTTTGCCCCCTCACCCGTTCTTCCGACGTTTCTTGAACTTCTTTGGTGCTCAGATCCATCATTTCCCTCCCAACGCCATCTCTTATCTCGCTGCATCCGTTTCTGTTGGGGAACGTAGTAATTTCGAAAAAATTCCTACGCCCACGCAGGATCATGGTGATGCATAGCAACGAGAAGGGAGAGTGTGTCCACGTACCCTCGTAGACCGAAAGCGGAAGTGTCGGTGTCAAAACCGGCGGATCTCGGGTAGGGGGTCCCGAACTGTGCGTCTAGGCGGATGGTAACAGGAGACAAGCGACACGACAGTTTTTACCTGTGTTGGGCCCTCTCGATGGAGGTAAAACCCTACTCCTGCTTGATTAATATTGATGATATGGGTAGTACAAGAGTAGATCTACCATGAGATCGAGAGGCTAGACCCTAGAAGCTAGCCTATGGTATGATTGTTGTTCGCCCCTCTGGACTAAAACCCTCGGTTTATATAGACACCGAGAGAGGGCTAGGGTTACACAGAGTCGGTTACAATGGGAGGAGATCTACATATCCGTATCGCCAAGCTTGACGCCAAGGAAAGTCCCATCCAGACACGGGACGAAGTCTTCAATCTTGTATCTTCATAGTCCAGGAGTCCGGCCAAAGGTCATAGTCCAGCCATCCGGACACCCCTAATCCAGAATCCTCAAGAGCTCTCGAACCAGGCTTGAATGACGACGAGTCCGGCGCGCAGTTTGTCTTCGGCATTGCAAGGCGGGTTCCTCCTCCGAATACTTCATAGAAGATTTTGAACACAAGGATAGTGTCTGGCTATGCAAAATAATTTCCACATACCACCGTAGAGAAAATAATATTTGCACAAATCCAATCTGCTGACGTATTCCGCAATGTGACATCACACCACGGCCAAGCCTTTATTCGAATCGTTTTTACTGTCCCACCTAAGCGCGTTTAGCGAGGCGGTTTCCTTGGCACGTCTTGTCAAAGCAGAGATCGTGCCCCTTTATCCCGGGATTCTCATCAATACGGGCGTGGGTAACCCAATCGTGCCCGTTGGCACGTCTCCTCTATCGAAGGCGAGTCCCAAACGGTCACGGGGAGGGCTCTTGGTATTCAACCTCTTTATAAAGAGACCAAGGCTCTACTCCTTTCTTTCAATCTCAATCGAATCCGCCCCCGCCTCGAGTTCCAACACCCAAAGCTCCAGATTCAGCGCTTCGACCTTTGATGATGTCCGCCCGACCTTCAAGGTCGGTGGATGCCTTCCTCCGCACGGAAGAAGACGTGCTAAAGCTAAGAGATGCCAGATACTTAACTGGCAAAATTTCGCATAGGCTGCCTGCTCAAGGGCAGGTTATTCCCACTCCCAAGCCTGGCGAGAGCATGGTGTTCGCGTCTCACTTCCTTCGGGGGTTAGGCTTCCCGATGGACCCCTTCGTGAGGGGGCTCATGTTTTATTATGGGTTGGAATTTCACGACTTGGATCCGGAGTCCATCCTCCACATCTCATCGTTCATTGTCGTATGTGAAGCCTTCCTCCGCATTACTCCTCACTTCGGATTGTGGCTTAAGACCTTCAAAGTGGAGCCGAAGATGATCAAGGGGCAGCAAGCGGAGTGCGGAGGGGCTGTTATAAGCAAGAATGCTGACGCTCCATGGCCCGAGGGCTCTTTTCAAGAGGAGTTTAGCTTATGGCAACGAGAGTGGTTTTATATCACAGCTCCCAGGGGCACCAAGTGGGTGGCACCACCTGCCTTTCGCTCGGGTCCTCCCCCGCGGCTGGCGTCATGGGTCAATAAAGGGCTCGACTGGGGGCCGTCCAAGGATGTGCCCTTGTTGCAGGGTCGCATTCAAGATCTCCTGGAAAGAGACATCAACCTGGCCGTAGTGACGCAGGTCATGTTGATTCGCCGCACTTTGCCCTGCAAACGCCGCCCCCTCCGCTTGTGGGAGTTTAATCCGGAGGGACCACGAGCTCTCCAACACTTTACGGGCGTGACGCCCATGGAGATGTACAAATTGTTCTTCGGATCACAAGCAATGTGTCCGGACTTGACCGAGGACGCAGGTCTAAGCTGCAATCGGCCGGATACTCAAGTAAGTAGCCCTGTACTCGGACACGCTATCCGTATATTCATCATAAAATTGCCCTTAAAAGAGTTGTCCCTTTAAACAGGAGTGGATAGTGAAAGCAAAGCTAATCAGGTGTCCGGCCCCCCTCCCCGAGACCACGCCGGATCCCGTGTTAACCAGGATGCTAGAGGTTGCGCCTTTGGAAGAAGGCGAAGGGGGGAACAAGGAAGCTACCGTCTCCCCGAAGGAGGCTGTCAGGAAAGGAGGAATCGAGAATCCCTCCATCCAGGGAAAGAAGAGGACCACCTCTGAAGACCCGGAGACCATGGTCTCAAAGCGGGGGAAGAAATCTTTGTCAGAGGGTCCTGCGCCGGGAGGTGCCTCGGCCGCACTGTGCCCTCAAGGGGATCAGCCCTCAAGCGATTCGTAAGTAGAGAGGGGAGTTTTTAAAATAAGAGACATCCCTATTCTATTCCTGAGAAAGATAACTGAATTTTTACCTTGTAGTTCGGATCTCAGCCCTTCTCAGCAGAGCTCATCTTCAGGGGATCTTCGTCCGGAGATGATGGAGAGTGGAACACCTCCCCCTGCCGTACCGCCTTGCGAGGCGGGTGACCCTGAGGTGTCTTCACGGAGGGTTTCTCCGAATCCGGCAGGGCCAGAAAGCAGTCGTATGGCTCCCCAAAGCCCTCCGTGTCCGGCCTTCGAAAAAGGCCATCGGACGAGTCCGGCACCGTCCGGTGCACGGTCGGAGGAGCTGAAGGATCTGCTCGGGCGAGCGTCTATCTCAGAAGAACACCGTGCATTGATGGGCATGGTGATTGCAAGGATTTCATCCGCGGAGAGCGGGTTGCACGTGGCTGTCAGGAGTTTACTGACAGGTTTTGAGGTATGCGAAATGATGTACCTTTTGACAGTTCCGCATATAAAAGATGCGCCCTGTATAGATAGTAGCCCCTGAGACTCGATGCGTTGTCAAAAATGACAGCGCGCCGAGGATCATAATCCCAGATATAACATGTTGCTCTTCCTATGTAGGTGGCGAAGTGTCCGATGGCTAGCCGAGCTAAAGCGGCAACTTGACGTGGCGGATGCCGACATCGCGCTTGTCAACAAGCGGCTTGACGAGTCACAAGGTATGCAATTTCTCCACGGACACCTGGTAAGGGGGCTTGATGCTCGTGCCTTACAACATGTATGCTTGATGCAGATGGTGCCGCTGCCATGGAGAACCTTCGGGCGGAACTAGCCCGAGCCAAGGAGCAGGCCAGAAAAAGTGATGTGGCTGCCTTAAAGGCGGCCGAAGAGCTGAAAGCCGAACAGGCTGCTAACTGCCGAAGCAGGAAGGAAATGGCCGAGATGGCTGTGAAGTTGAAGGATGTTGCCGACCGCTACAAGATTCTTGAAAAAGAAGATCGGGCGGAACAAAAGGACCTGGAGAAGGCCACTACCGAGGCCAAGGATGCTCGCTCTGCAATGAGAGCCATGAAGCAGGAGCTACGTCAGGCCGGAGATATCGCGGCTGGAAAGCCCTTTATGCTGCGGATGAAGTTCGGGGATCCTAAGTATGCTCGGTTGGGCTGGCTGTGGAGTGCGGCGGATACTTATCTGGACTTGGCGGCAAGTGCCGCGGACGCGGCCAAACACTTCTGAGATCAACAGGATCACGAAGTGGAAAAGCTTTTTTGGTCGCAATTCCACAATCCAGAGCGCCCACTTCCATTATCCGAGCATTTGGCCGAATGGGCGGAGCTGAATAGGTTATCCGGACTCGCCATGAAGGATGTCGTGAGTCATCTGTGGCGGGAAAGGCTCGAGCCGAAGAGTTATTTTGGTTTGGTGCAGCAGTTCCTTGGTGTGGTGTCGCATATCAATGCAATGAAGAGGTCATCATGCATAGAGGGTGCGCGGATGGCTCTTGCCCGTGTCAAGACATACTGGGCGAAGATGAAGGCCACCGACGTTGCATCCCAAGATTCGGACGGGAGCCGAATACCTGTCGAGCACTATTTTCAGGAAGTTCTGCAGGGTGCTCGTTTAATAGAGATGCAGTGCTCGAATATCATGTTCGAGTAACATGTATTATTGTGAAACAATGTTTCGGTGGAATATAAAAGCTTTTTTTACTTGTGCCTGCAAGAATTAAAATACCTCCTGTGTGGCTGTTAATGTATATGTGTATATAACCTAAAAGATGGCAGTCTTCGGCTTCAGCCCCCACGCATATAATGCGGGGGTGTTCGCAGAAGGCACATTTTCAAACTTGATCCAACGTCTTGGTCCCATAAACGAGGTGATAGCGCAGCGAACTAGGCAACCGGACTATAATGCTTTATCACTTTCACTTAGCCATAGGAGTTTGACAGTGGGGCTACTATATAGCCCCTAGGGGCACCGCGCTCGCCCGAATTCAGGGTGCATGTGTGCCTGACCGGGAAACGGCCCTTCGTTAATGCGGAGGAATCCTAAAGATTCCGGTGGGTCATCGAGTGGTTGACCAGTCTCACGCTATATCATGACAGTCAGTTTTCGGCTTTCTCTACTGAGGTGCTCGCCTGGCCGAACCGAGGCATAATCGCAGTAGTTCTCCTGGTGACGCCTTAGCCGATAGAGCGGAACGTAAGGCAGCAAAACACAGGAGCCGGGCAAACCCAACATTTGACCAAAGACATGATTCGGAGCTGATGCATATAAGGCCAAACTCGCGACGCCGAACCCTCCCTAAGGTATTCGGTCTTTATGAAAACGGGCTGAACAACGCCTTAGTAATAAGCCCTCGTGTCCAGTGTACGCAAAATCTCGACGTGGCCAATGCCAAGACGCCAGCCTCCACCTCGGTCATAGCGAGAAACCGGGGATGTTTATCAACAAGAGACAGTAAAAAGGTTTACGAGGGTCTTAATCTGAAAAGAATCCTTGAACGGGTCCCTCATCGCACGTCTGCTACCAGGTTCCGCAGCCGTATCACGGACGGGTGTAGCACGGTGTTCATCTGTAAAAGAGAGGAAGTTAGTTGAAAATGATCGTGCGAAAATGTAAGTTATATTAAATAAACAAAGTACAATTTAAAAAATGAATAAAATTGAGCTTTATTGTCTCTTGTTGTACATGCGCGGAGCCCCTTGAACGGGGGTGTTGAGGATATAACTACTAAGTATAAACCGGCCAGGAGGGCCCGGTTCACCTTAGACTGTGCTGAAGCCCATGAAGGTCCAGAAGATGGCGTTCTACTAGTGAAGTTTGGAAGCCCACGGCCCAAAGGCGAATTAGGGCCCGTAATAGCAAACCGCCATGACTATGTAAACTTGTAATGAAAGTTAGAAAAGGGAGAGACCGAGCCGGACACTTTGTATAGGTCGGCTCGGGACTCTGTAAACCGATCGGGCGTCAACCTGTGTATATAAAGGGACGACCCAGTGGCGGTTCAGGAGAAACAACAACAACTCGAGGCCTAGGCGAAGCTTATTTGCTCCCTAGTCATTGAAACCACATCAATCCCATCACAACTAGACATAGGCTTTTACCTTCATCGAAGGGGCCGAACTAGTATAAACTCTTGTGTCTTTGCGTCCGCTTTAACCCCTTCAAGTTAACCCGTGAGCGATGGCTCCACGACTAAGTCCTTTCACGAGGACATCTGCCGTGACAAAACCACGACAGCTTGGCGCCACCGTGGGGCTATCGCACGATGGTTTGATGATCTTGGAGGGCAAGTTCAAGGACTCAAGGTTATCTTGTGGGCCGGATGACCAAGAGTCATCGCGCAAGCTCTACATCGACGACGCAGGATGGGGCCCCGAGGCCGCTCAATCGAGCACGGATACCGGGCCCCTTTGGTGGCATGCACGCTTTCATCGGCAAGATTGGTGAGCTAGGGCCGAGCCGACATCTACACCGACCTCGCCGAGACGGCTCAGCGTCGAGATCTGCCAGAGTTAAACCGCCGTGAAGCGCCTTCGTGGGAGTCATCCACGGAGGAAACCATGAGGACGAAGTCGGGATATGGTAGCGAGACCGTCGTCTATTCCGTGACGAGTCCTCGGCCGGAGAAACCGAATCGTTGTACCAGTTGCAAGACGACCGGATGAGGGCTGTTCCGATGGCGCAAGATTCCGGACCCCTCCGGTCAGCCCAACCGGGTTGGAATATTCATGGCCGGTACACAAGCGGCGCTTCACTCTTCGACCGCGGCGGCGATGCTCTCCGGACCATCAGCGGCGGCAGCAACCGGGGCAGGAGGCCCTGTGCACCCGCCGGCTCCAGTTTTATCTGACCTGTTCGATGCACTAGCTGTGCTTATGGCGGAGGCCAATCCGGCGGATCAAGATGCCCACAACGCAGAAGTTGCAAAGGTGAGAGAGCAGATCGCACAGGCCAAAGCCGACCTGGCAGCTGAGAACGACAGGATGGTCGCAGAGCGGGCCGCTTTGGACGCCCAGGCCTATAGGCTCATGCTTGACCAGAAAGCATCACATGAGGTTTTGAAGCGGAAGTACAGGTCACGCCTGCCATCAGTTTTCGACGCTAAAAATCTCTTTCACACCCCGGAGGCTGGAACCAGTAATCCGCCGTGGCACCGGGAGGTAAACCGGGCTGAGGCTCCGGGACCAGGGGCGCCGGTCCAACCCCGCCTGATGGAACCCCCTCGGCAGAACTGTGTGGTACCTCCGCCGGTCCAGACACCTCCGGGCCATTATTCTAATCCTATGGACAATCTTGTCGCGGCCGCTTCACGTTTAGAGGCTATCCCGATCGAAGGAAACTCTCCGCAGGCGATAGAAACACGCCGGGTTAAGGAGCTTCTTCGGACCGCTTTGATCTAGTAGGAGGCATACTCATACAGCCGTGATCGAATTCATTCCACACCTCGTCCAAGCCGGAGCTACAGTAGGCGTATGGATGAGCCGGCCATATCGAGCAACGCCCGGCGCCATGAAGCGGCCCGTGGCAATAGCCCGGCAGGCGGTATTCGCGATGCTCAGGAAGTGGTGGACCGGGCGCGGGTACGAAGGGAGGTCGAGTTAGCAGCCCAGAACGAGGCGCGTCAACTTACGCCGGTTCACCCCACCACCTCAGTCGAGCCAAGGGTCGCTTCTAGTTTGGGGGTGCCCTGTTTAATTCCCGCTTTACGCAATGTGTGCTTGCCCAAAGATTTCAAGGGTCCACGCAAGGTGCCAAATTACAATGCCGATTTGTCTCCAGAAGCATGGATAGAGAGCTATGAGATGGCCATGGAGATGCTGGATGTGGATGAGGGCGCGTGTGCAAAGTACTTCACCATGATGCTTGAAGGCACGACCCGTACTTGGTTGAAGAGCTTGCCGCCCAATTCTATCAGTTCATGGGCCCAGTTGCGGACCCGATTTATCCAGAATTTCAAAGATACATGTAAGCAGCCCATGTCCATAGTGGACTTGGCGGCTTGTGTCCAGGAGGAAGGAGAATCAACAACCCATTGGGTACGCCGCGTCTCGAAATCTTACACTCGTCGAGACCGGATCAACGCCGACTCGCGATCTTAACTCGGAGGGAAACTGCGGTTTAAGCCTTTAAAGTTGAAGTTGGGGGCGTATGAAGCGATTTTGTAATGACATGGGAACTCTCATGGGTGCTTTAGTGAAGTATGCTGATTCTGATAGTACCAAGGACCCCGAATCTGAGGATGATGAAGCAGGGAAGGGAAAGAAGAACAGCAACTCCAGGGGGCATCAACACAAACCGACAGACCATGGGAACGGAGGCAAACGTAAAGAGGATGGCAGCATGGACTTTGTGGCTAATACTAATGCACAGGACAAGGGTCAGCGACGCAGAGGTAAAGCGGCGAATCGTGGTGGGGCTCCGAATCCTAACCCGGATCGCTTAAATTATTTATTGAATCAGCCCTGTCCAAAGCACGGGACGAAGGAGATGCCGGCCAACCACCTTTGGAAGGACTGTTACATTATGCAGGACTTAAAAAACTCTAATGCTTTCCGTTATGATCATGGGTCCGGTGGTGGCTCAGGATCCGGTTTCCATGGGCCGGGTCACGATGGAGGAGCTTCTGGTTCAGGCTTCAGTAGAAATCAAGGCGGACATAACAATCAGAATAGTCAGAATAACCAAGGTGGTTACAACCAGCAGCAGCAGTCGGGTTATCAGAGCCATCCGAAACAGTTGAACAGTGGGTAGTATCACGTTTCACAACTAGCTTGGATAAGCGGGACCGGAAATTTCACAAGCGAGCGGTGAATTCTGTTGAACCGGCCGTACCACGTTATTTACGCTGGTCGGAACAGCCAATCGTGTGGAGCAGGGAGGATCACCCTCTTCGGGTTGACAATCCGGGCCAGCTGGCATTGGTGGTAGCCCCTCAGGTGGGAGGTTATAAGTTCACCAAAGTGCTCATGGACGGAGGGAGCAGTATTAACATCCTGTACTATGAGACATTCCGCCGCATGGGGCTAACAGATAAAAATCTCAAACCGTCTAATACGGTGTTCCATGGTGTGGTGCCTGGCAAGTCAGCATACCTTGTCGGCAAGATAGCTCTGGAAGTGGCTTTTGGGGACGATCACGATTCCCGATCAGAGACACTAACATTTGAGGTGGTGAAAATCCGGAGCCCATATCACGCCCTATTTGGGCGGCCGACTTATGCCAAGTTCATGGCACGGCCTTGTTATATCTATTTGCAGCTCAAGATGCCGGGTCACAAGGGGACAATAACGGTTCATGGGAGCCGCAAGATCGCTTTGGAATGTGAGGAAGGTGATGCGGCCTATGCAAAGTCGGTTTGGCGCTACGGAGGAGTTGAAATATTACAAGGACAACGTTGATCCGCGGATATGACCCCTTTGAAGAAGCCGACTACGTAACATGATCCGACCTGAAATTCAAATCGGCGGTGAGACTAAGCTTGTTGACTTCGTGCCTGGCGATTCGTCCAAGCAGTTCAACATCAGTGCCAACTTGGATCCGAAATAGGAAAGCGCGCTCATCGAGTTCATCCGTGAGAATCGGGACATTTTTGCATGGAAGCCTTCTGACATGCCAGGTGTACCGAGGCAACTCGCTGAGCACACTCTTAATGTTGATCCCAAGTACAAACCGGTGAAGCAGTTTCTCCGCCGGTTTAACGAAGAAAGGCGCAAGGCCATTGGAGAGGAGGTGGCCAGGCTCTTAGCAGCTAGTTTTATCATTGAAGTCTTCCATCCAGAGTGGCTTGCTAATCCGGTGCTGGTTCTTAAGAAAAATGGCACCTAGCGCATGTGTGTGGATTACACAGATCTTAACAAGGCTTGTCCAGCAGATCCTTTTGCCCTCCCCCGCATTGACCAGATTATTGATGCCACTGCGGGTTGTGAGCGTTTGAGCTTTTTGGATGCATATTCAGGTATCATCGATCAAGATGGCGATTAAGGACCAGGAGAAAACAGCGTTTATCACTCCCTTTGGAGCCTTCTGCTATGTATCTATGCCTTTTGGGCTCAAGAGCGCCCAAGCAACTTAACAACGCTGTGTACAGAATTACCTGCATAAACAGATCGGCCGTAATGTGCACGCCTATGTTGATGATATTGTGGTCAAGTCAAGGGAGAAGGAGACACTGATTGACGATTTGAAGGAAACCTTTGACAACCTGCGGGTTTACAAGATGATGCTCAACCCGGCCAAATGTGTCTTTGGTGTTCCGGCAGGCAAGTTATTGGGTTTTCTCATGTCCAACAGGGGAATTGAAGCTAATCCGGAGAAGATTACGGCTATTACCTCCCTGGCTAAACCGAAGTGTATTAACAATGTCCAGCGTTTGGCAGGCCGGATTGCCGCGCTGAGCCGGTTTATCAGCCGCCTCGGAGAGAAGGCCATCCCTTTGTACCAGATGCTGAAAAAGACAGATCAGTTTGTCTGGAGTCCAGCCGCCGATGAAGCGTTGGAGGACTTAAAGCGGCAGTTAGCCAATCCGCCCGTTCTTGCAGCTCCAATCGACAAAGAACCGTTATTACTATACGTAGCGGCTAATGCTCGCGCTAGATCAGCGTAACTATTGTGGTAGAGCGCAAAGAGGCGAGCAAGGAATATCCGTTCAGCGGCGGTTTACTATATTAGCGAGGTGCTTATTGAATCCAAGTAACGGTACCCGCATTGGCAAAAGCTAGTATACGGAGTTTTTATGGCGAGCCGGAAGCTTAAGCAATACTTCCAGGGCCATCCGATCACAGTGTTCAGCTCTGCTCCTTTGGGCGATATAATTCGTAACAGGAAGCGATCGATCGGATTGCTAAGTGGGCTATAGAGCTTGGGCCGCACGGGTTAAAGTATGTGCCTCGAACGGCGATCAAATCTCAAGCGCTTGTGGATTTCATCAATGATTGGACGGAGTTACAGGCACCTGAAGAGAAGCCGGATCACACCTATTGGACGATTCATTTTGATGGATCTAGGCAATTGGAGGGCTCGGGGGCTGGAGTCGTATTAACTTCCCCACGAGGTGACAAATTCCGTTACGTTCTCCGCTTGATGTTCCCTTGTACTAACAATGCAGCTGAGCATGAAGCTTTACTCCATGGTCTTCGGATGGCGAAGGAGATGAATCTCAGCTGGGTTAAGTGCTTCGGTGACTCGGACCTGGTGGCTCAACAGGTGTCTGGCACTTGGGATTCCAAGGATCCCTCATGGCAGCCTATCGACGTGAGGTGGACATTGTTGCAGGTCACTTTAAGGGTTATCGTGGATCATGTGGACATACGGAAGAATGAAGCGGCGGACGCTTTAAGCCGGTGGGCTCTCGCCAGTAAACCGTCCCGCCTAATGTCTTTTTAGATGTTTTGCATAACCTGTCCGTCAAGCCCCTGGTGAAGCGGATTTGGCTATTCTGATCCGGAGGCGCAGCTTGGTGGCAGCCCTGCATGTTATACGGATTGGACAGTTCCTTATCTTGCGTACATGAACCGGGGCGAGTTGCCAGAGGATGAGACTCTGGCCAGGCAGATAGTCCGGTGATCCAAGTCCATGACCATTGTCAATGGTGAATTGCATCATTGCAGTGTGTCATGCGCGTTCCAACACTGTGTGTCCCCTGAGGAAGGTTGCGAAATTTTACGCGAAATCCACGAAGGGGATTGTGGTCACCACGCCGGTTCAAAGTCTCTTGTGGCTAAGGAGTTTCATCACGGGTTCTACTGGTTGACAGCTCATGCTGATGCGGAGGACCTAGTTAGACGATGTGATGGCTGTTAGAAATTTTCACGGCGTGCTCATGTGCCGGCTCAAGAATTGAGGATGATTCCAATTACTTGGCCATTTGCGACTTGGGGGCTGGATATGGCCGGACCTTTCAAAAGGTCCAAGGACAAAAAGACCCACCTCTTGGTGGCGGTTGACAAGTTTACCAAGTGGGTTGAAGCGGAGCCCGTTAGCAAGTGTGATGCAGCTACAACGGTTAAGTTCATTAAAAAGGTGATTTTCCGGTTTGGCTTTCCACACAGTATCATTACTGACAATGGTACCAACTTGTCCAAGGGCGCTATGAAGGAGTTCTATGAGCGTGAGCACATCCGGCTTGACGTATCGTCAGTGGCTCACCCCTAGTCCAATGGACAAGCAGAACGGGCTAATCAAGAGATCTTGCGAGGCATCAAACCCCGGCTTATGGTTCCTTTGCAGAGAACACCGGGTTGTTGGGTAGAAGAGCTACCGTCTGTGTTATGGAGTATCAATACTACGCCAAACAGATCCACAGGATACACACCGTTCTTCATGGTCTACGGAGCGGAGGCGGTTCTCCCTAGCGATATCCGTCATGACTCACCTCGTGTGGCGGCGTATGTTGAAGCGGAAAACGAGACGGCACGACAAGATGCTTTGGACCTATTGGATGAAGAACATGACATAGCAGCTGCCTGCTCGGCGATTTACCAACAGGATCTTCGTCGTTATCACAGTCGCCGAGTCAGAACCAGAACTTTTCAAGAAGGAGATTTGGTGCTTCGATTCATCCAAGACCAGACTGATATGCACAAGTTATCCCCACCTTGGGAAGGACCTTTTGTGGTCAGCAAGAATATGCACAACGGGTCGTACTATCTGATCGATATTCGAGAGCATAAAGACTCACGCACGTCAGAGGAGGAGACCAAGAGGCCGTGGAACATAGCTCATCTTCGGCCTTATTATACCTGAGCCATAGGCTCTACTCATGTACATATTATGACAGTGTATATATTATGAATAAAGTAATAAACCGGAGCCTCAGCTAAAGCGGGGTATCTGTTCTGTTACATCATGCGTGGTTACATGGAGTTGTTCTATTTTAAAGCGGCCTCCGGTTTACCCCTTGAGTTTGCTTTTCAAAAGCTTTATGATATCACTTGGTTGCTTGGTCGTGTCCGAACCAATGCAACACCTTTTGATAGGCGAAAGCCACCAGATCACTTGGGGACATGGTCAAGTCTGAACCAGTCACGCCTCTTGATCGGCCTAAGGCCATAGAGTCACTTGGGGGCTTGGTCGAACTCGAACCATTGCCACGCCACTTGATCGGCATAATGCCACTGTTTCAGTTGGGGACCTGGCTGACTTGAACCATGGCTACACCTTATTGGGAGCTTGGTCGTGTCCGACCATGGTAACACCATCTGATCGGCTCAGTAAAGCCTCTTTTTGCAAACGGTTTTATCATTGCCATTGCTTCCATATTTTTTTCATAACTATTATTTGATTTTTGTTGCGTTTTTTAAACCGATAACATTTTTAAACCGGTTCAAACTGTCAATTGACGGAATTCGGTCCATTTTTAATCCGGAGATAATTTTTCCGGTTTGACTTTTTCTGTTAACATCCCATTATGGAGTAACAGGGGGCTTGTCATGACATGGCACGGTTTACATGGTAAACCGGCATTATAAACACAGGAGCTGTTTTCTCCTTTGACGGTAATGGTTTATACAACCTCCGCTTCAAGATTGGCTAAGACAACTTCATGCCCAGTGATGGCAGGTATTTTGTATCACAAATTTTGATCATATACCTCAATATTTCCTTGCATATATATATGAACGTCACAAGCCGGCCGGCGGCACAAACCGCCGTGGCAGTTTAAGATTTTCGCTGCAGGTAATAGTTTATCATTGGCAAATCAAAAGGAGGCATAAGTTGCAAAATGTATGCACGAAGGCATATAAACGCCAAAGGCGGCAGCTAGTTTTATTACAACGCATTCAGAGGCCCAAAATTTGGAGTTGCTTCATAACGGGCAGTTTCTGACGTATCAACCGACTTGACGGATTAAGCTTCATTGCCGCGATGACGTGAAGTAGATGGGTCGTCTGGCGTCGGTTCAACTTCTTCCTCCTCACCATCCAATGGACGGAAGTCATTGGTGGTCCAGCCAATCCGGGTTAAAGCCTGAAAGACAACCTCTTCACTTATAAGCTCAGCCGGATCAACGTCAGGGGCGTAAGTGTGCTTACGGGTTGGTGGAACAAGGTTCTGCACTTCCGGAATAACAGCTTCAACCCGTTTGTTGTTCGCGATCGTAGAAGGAGCGGTGAACCGTCAGGTTGGCCTCTTCTGCCAGCTTGACTTCGCCGGAGGACGATCTCCTTGTTACCCGTTTGAGAGCATCATTATCAAATACTTCGCCATTTTCTTGAGCCTTTGGGAAGCCTTTGGCTATGTCGGCGGATCAAGGTCAGCTATCCATGCTTTGCGCGAGTTAGTGCCAATAAGGTGCCAGCCCGGCAGCGGATCGTTTCAATTCTTCTATCTGTCTTTGGTATCATAGATAGCGGTCCAAGTGTGTCCTTGATCGAGTGTCAGAGCTGCATTATCATAAGAAGTGGCGCAAATAACTTCGCTGGGTGCGGTATACAGCTGTTCAATTAGCGTATCTGTGCCTTGAGTTTCTTCCACATGTCGAGCCGGATGAGCAATGCGCCTACCTATCTTGGTTTAAGAAAGTTCAGGTTAAACCGGAGGAAATTTCAAAATGGAATATTCATCACAACCTTGGTGAAACGTTGCTTACCAAATATTGCAGAGGTCATGGCATTGATTTGGTGCTTTAATCCAGTGAGCTCTTCCGTCACCGGTTTAAGAGCTGCTTCAGCATGTTCCGAACGTTTTAGCAAGCCCACTTTTTCAGTATCCCAGCTGGCCTGCTCAGACTTAAACCACTCCTTGAGCTGCTCCATGGTAGTCAAAGCGGTTTTCAGCTCATCCTTGGCCTTGGAGGTTTCTGCTTGTTGAGATTTCAGATTTTCTTGAAGATCATTGATTTGTGAGACTTGTTGGCGTATCTCACTCTGCAACAAAAAGGGAGCATGTTAATATCTTCATTAGAAGTCCCAAGCGCATAACCAGTCATACACTTGGCACTTGGGGGCTAATGCGGATCATTTTTTATACTGATTATTGAAGTCCCATGGATTAATACAAGTGTTAATCATGGCACTTGGGGGCTAATGCGTGTTTGATCAGAAATATATAAGACAAAGTACTATGGACTATGCAAAGTCCCGGTTTGACTTTCTAGGGACAAACCGGCCCTTGGGGGCTACTATGCAATGAAGGTACAAGAGAAGGGCACAACTATTTACCTCATAGCGCTCCTTCATAAGATTTACTAAACCGGCTTCATAATCACGACTTGTGTAGAGCCGGTTCAGGAAGCCAGAGTGAAGGTCTTGGGCAGAGAGATTGTTATAAGCTGACATATCAGTTTTCTCCTTCCCTTTGTTCATGGAAGTAAATTCTTCCTTGGCAGTGTGCTTTGATAGAGCAACCGGATTGCCAGGGGCAGTATATGCGGTGCCCATAACTACGACATCATCATCTTTGGTCGGACTGGCCGGATTAGCATTTTCAACAGGGCTTGGCGCTTTCATACCCGGGCTTGGCGGATCAGCAGTTGAGTCCCGTTGTTCTATTGTAGGACTCAGAGGAGCAGGAGGATGTGAAGTCTCAACTTGGACATCCGGTTCAACCTCTGGCGGATTAGCATTGGCATCTTGATTTTTCCCAGTAGAGTTATCTTTAGCAACTTCTGGATTTTCACCATGATGCTCTGGAGTCTTCTCTGGATCAACATCCACAGTAAGGTCGAGGGTCTTGGCCTTTTTACAAAGTCGAGCCTTGGTGCTACAACATCAAGGGTTAGAATATGATAAACTGACAAATATAAGGAACAAATTAAGGAGTAATATTCTTACCCAGCAGCAACTTTGAGAGGAGGCAGCTGAGTGGTTGATGAACCGCCAGACGAGTTGGAAGAAGCCTGGTAATTCGGGTCAGACTGATTGAGAGGGCATCGGAAGAAACCTTTCAAAGGATAACGCTTTTCAGGAGAACAAGTCACCTCTGGACGACATTTCCGGGTTGGTGTGTCAGCTAAACCGAACGACGTAATGTGTTGACCGCTATGCCGGGTCGTACGGCGTTCTTCAATTTGCTGTGTCTTCAAAGAAAATTTTGGATCCAAATGAGCATAGGAGTGAGATTGTTTCACTTTACGGACTGTGCGGCGAATTCTTTTAACCGGTACAAGATCAGAATCAGAAGAAAGAAGGATTACCTCAACAGGTTCTGCATGGCTAGCCTCAGCGTCATCCTGGGAATTGTAATTGTCAATAAAATGAATGAAAAAAGAACCAAGTGAGTTAAGATCTACCTCAGCATCTGATTCTTCATCTTCTGGCGGTTCAGAAGACTCGGCGGTTTTCCTCTTGCCAGTTTTCTTGGTGGTCTTGGTCTTTGCACGAGGAACCCGGGCCGGTTTAGTTCGTTTCCAAAAGGAGATGTTAGCCTGAAAATTAATACAGAGGGATTAATACAATCAATATGGAATCAAAGTCAGTAGAGTGATGAGAGGAACCTTACTGCGGGCGGTTTGTTGGAGATGCAGAACGGAGCAACCCGGTTTGGCTGCATGCGGAGATCGGTTCATCGAGCATTTTCTTCCTGCTTTGGTAACTTCAAGCTCGATTATTGATAGTTCGTGATGTCGTTGAGGATCTTTAGCGTCACCAGTATATTCGTGCATCAATCCGGGCGGCTTAATGGCAAGATGCCCCAAGAAACCCAAAGAGCGGACAAGGTCAATACCAGTTAAACCGTTGGCCATCAGAGCCCGGAGCTTGGTAATTTGAGGTGCAAAATTCTTCCGTTCTGCGGCGGTCAAGCGCGAAGGCAATGGCTGGCTGTTGCTAAGCCGGTGAGGGCGATAACCCGGCAAAGGATTTTCTCCGTTAGGAGCAGTGTTCCGGCAATAGAACCAGGTTTGATTCCAATCTTTAGGATGGCTATGATGTTTGGTGTGAGGGAAGTCCACTTCCTTCCTTTTATGGATTGAAACGCCGCCAAGTTCTGTGTTAGGACCGTCCGAGAATTCTGTACGGTGGTTCAAATGAAAGAAATCTCGAAATAACTCCACGGTTCGTTCTTCTTGAAGATAGACTTCGCAGAATACTTGAAAGTTGCATATATTGGACACGGAGTTTGGACCAATATCTTGTGGACGGAGTTGGAAGCTTGCGAGGACATCCCGGAAATTTTTGATCCGGCGGGCTGAATCCCGGTCTAGGTGTTGCATAAAAACAATCACTTCTCCTTCTTGAGGTTCAGGTGGACATTCCGATTCGGAACTCGCTTGATGGAGAACATTTTTGAGGCTAAAACGCGCCATGGTGACGTAGCCGTTGAGTTGTGTTTCCGTGATCCGGGACGGAACCCAATTGCAAGCAGAAAATTGTTTCGCCATTCCGGAAGGGGGGAGCTGAAAGAAAATCAAACAAGTGCCGGTTTATTGTCCACGGTTTGTAAGTGAAAAGTTCAGTGTTAAACCGGTGAAAATACAATGCAAGGTCAAGTTGGCGGTTTAAGAGAGGGCTAATGACATATGGCGGATTGGCCATCAAGGATTAAACCGCCCATAGGCAGAAAGGCCCAGATTCAAAATTTCTGCTAAGTGTTGACAGAAACAGGTTTCACACAATGTTCAAATCTATTTGGATCTACCACACATCTATAAAGCAGTTTTTACTGCGTTCTTTAAAAGGCGTTCAAGTAAAACAGAGAAGGATGCATACTCTACCAGAAGAAAAGGAAGGGCTGCTAGTATTAAAAACAGATGCGGAAAGACAACCGCAGGAGATCTATATCGTTTTTGGATCAAAACTACCGCGGCAAAAGGTAGGATGAAGAGGAAAATGGAGAGCTGTGCGGATGAGCTTGTGAAACCTAATGCAGATCTAAGGACGAGGAACCGAAGAAGCTTCTTGCTGCAGATTACGGCGGAGGGGGGCGATGAGCCTCTGATCTAACTCAGGTTGATGCAGTGGCCTTGGTTGGGGCAGTTCTTGAAGGTCGCGGACGGCAGCGGAGCTTCAGAGCTGGGGCGTCGCGAGGAAGAAGAAGATGCAGAAGGGGAAGAGAAAAAGGAGCCACCGGGCTTTATTTATAAGGGAAGGAGTAAATGGCAGGCGCAAGAATCAAGGCGTCCGGAGCGGCCGAGTGGGCGCGCCTGTCGCCTCGATTTTCGAGATAATCATTAAAGTGAAGAGAATCCTTTTAATCCTTTTATACAGAGATGATGTCATGACGGACCATTGCAGGGCTCTGAGGCTAGTAAGCCCTTGTTTGTTTACGCCGGACTCGTCTAGCCATGTCCGGGGTCTGAACGACCTGTTTTAAGTGCTTTGATTAGTGAAGTCGGTTTAGTGTGTGGCTGTTAAGGCAGCCGCACAATCTTCCGCACTCGAGGAACACTCGATATTTCCCTTTAATGAGATGATGCCTCGTGGACCGGGCATTTTAAGTATAAGGGATGCATAATGCCGTATTGCGTTAAAGCGAGCGAAAGCTTCGCGTCCCAGTAGTGCTTGATAGCTACTTGTAAATGGGGCGATGTGGAAGGTCAGCTTTTCGCGGCGGAAGTTGTCGGGTGAGCCGAACATAACTTCTAGCAGGAGAGAGCCCGTACAGTGGGCATCTGGGCCAGACATTACCCCTTGAAAGGAAGTGTTGCTATGGCGAATTGTTGTTGTGTCTATCCCCATTTTGCGGATTGTGTCCTGATATAGCAGGTTTAAATCACTGCCGCCGTCCATTAGGGCTTGTGTAAAGTGGAGTCCGTCAATTATCGGATCTAATACCAAGGCAGTCCATCCTGCATTCTAGATACTTCTAGAGTAGTCCGGATGGTCGAAGGTGATTGGTTTTAACAACCAGTGGCGGGACTTCTCTGGGATAGGCCGTATGGCGCGTATCTCTATGGGCGCCACTCTGTTCTCCCCTTTTGTCACGTGAAGTGAATTTACTGTTTTGACTTCTTGTGGGAAATTCTTTTGTTTTCTGGTGCTCTGCTTGTGGGGTTCATCATCGTCCTCGCTTGGTGTGTCGAGCTCCTTGTGTTCGGCGTTGAGTTTGCCGGATTGCTTGAAGACCCAACAATCTCTGTGGGTATGGTTTGCAGGCTTCCCGGGAGTACTGTGGATTTGACATATCTTGTCCAAGATTTTGTTTAGGTTAGATTGCTCATTCCTGTTATCCTTGATGGGCAGATTTTTCTGATTCTGCCGAGAGCTTTTGAATCCGGCGTTGACTGCCGTGCTCTTCGGTCTATTTCCCTTGGTCCGGCGCTGGTCCTTGCTATGTCGCGGTTTCCCGTTTCCATCCCTAACTTCGGATGTACTTGGGTCGCTGGTACTGCATCTTGTCAACCAGCTATCCTCTCCTGCGCAAAAGCGGGTCATGGGGCTTGTTAATGCGGCCATTGTTCTTGGCTTTTCTTGGCCGAGGTGTTTGGCGAGCCATTCGTCTCGAACGCTGTGTTTGAAAGCTGCTAAGGCTTCGGCGTCCGGACAATTGACTATCTGGTTCTTTTTAGTAAGAAATCTGTTCCAGAGTTTCCGGGCCGACTCTCCGGGTTGTTGAGTTATATGACTTAAATCATCTGCATCCGGAGGTCGGACATAGGTCCCTTGAAAATTTGCCCGAAAAGCATCCTCCAGCTCGTCCCAACTTCCAATGGTGTTTTCGGGAAGGCTTTTAAGCCAATGCCGGGCTGGCCCTTTGAGTTTGAGGGGTAAGTATTTTATGGCGTGGAGATCATCTCCTCTAGCCATGTGTATGTGGAGGATGTAATCCTCAATCCAGACTCCAGGGTCTGTTGTTCCGTCGTATGCCTCTATGTTTACGGGCTTGAATCCCGCTGGAAATTCATGATCCAGCACCTCATCGGTGAAACATAGGGGGTGCGCGACACCCCTATATCTGGGCGTACCGCGATGTTCGGATATTTGATGTGTTGTGTTGCTTACTAGAGCTTGCTTTCTTGGCCCATAGATAGATCTGGCTGGGCCATCTTTTTGATGTGAATCCTTGTGCGGATCACGTGCCGGCTTGTGTGCGGCGTCCTTTGCCGCACTGTGTTGGCCATGGGGTCATTTATCCGACCGGGTGGCTTCCTTATTTTTTGATTGCGGAGGCTCTAAGGCCTCATCATCTTCCGGCAGTAATTTTCGCTTTGGATAGCTCTTTGTGTGGCGACTGTCGCCGTATTTGTCTGCGGTGTTGAGTACTTTGCTCCATCTGATTCTGAGTGCATCTTCCGCTGTTTTGAGCTTCCGCTTCTGCTTTTTCAGGCTACGCGCAGTGGCAACGAGCCTTTTTTGGAGGTTCTTCTGCTCCAGCAACTTGTCCGGCGTGAGGTCGTCCGGACTGTTTTCTTCGCCGGGGACGGGTTGTTTATCCAAGTTGCCCTGTTTGGACGGTTGCTCGATGGCATGTTCATCGTCCGCCGGTTCGCCCTGCTCTATGGCTGGGTCTGCATGGCTGCTTTCTCTGTCGAGGTGGGGTTTGGAGCGGCGCTTACGCCGCCGCTTTGATTGCTTTTCGAGGGAACGATCCCTCGTTGCGTCCCTTTGTTCCTCGTCGTCGTTTCCTTTAGGTGTATCCACCATGTATACATCGTGAGATGGGGTGGTTGTCCGATGGCCTATAGGCGCTGGTTCTGTTAAATCTCCTACATCGTCGTCCATACCGCCGATGTCTTCGGAGTCGAAGTCGAGCATGTCGGTTAAATCATCGACAGTGGCTACAAAGTGGGTGGTGGGTGGGTTTTGAATTTCTTCATTGTCCGCATCCCAACCTTGCCGACCATAATCTGGCCAGGGCTCTTCTTATATAGAGAGAGACTTTAGTGAATTCAGGATGTCGTCGAAGGGCGAGTGCTGAAAGATGTCCGCGGCAGTGAACTCCATGATCGGCGCCCAATCGGATTCGATTGGTAGGGGCGCGGAAGGTTCGGAGTCCGGAGAGGAGTCCGGCACCTTGGAGTCACGAGCTTCGCAAAGGACAGGTATGGTGTTCGGCTCGATTGCCGTAGAGATTGCAGCCCCCGAGGCGGTGTCCAACCACCTGTCTCGATTGGCGCAGTCGGCTCCGAACTAAGGGTCGGAGCCGACACTGGTGCGGCCTCCAGGGCACTGTTCTGCGGCAGATCTAGATCATGCCCATCGTGACAATGCGGCGCACTTGGCTATGGCTCGAACCCGTCGAAGATCAAGTCTCCGCGTACGTCGGCCGTGTAGTTCAAACTTCCAAATCTGACCTGATGGCCAGGGGCGTAGCTTTCGATCTGCTCCAGATGGCTGCTTAATTGGCCGCAGATGCAAAGCCGCCGAATACGAAGATTTGTCCGGGGAGAAAAATCTCACCCTGGACTGCATCATTGTTGATGATCGGAGGGGCCATCGGGCCTAAAGGTAACGACACAGAGGAACTATCAATGAAAGCACCACTGTCGGTGTCAAAACCGGCGGATCTCGGGTAGGGGGTCCCGAACTGTGCGTCTAGGCGGATGGTAATAGGAGACAAGGGACAGGATGTTTTACCCAGGTTCGGGCCCTCTTGATGGAGGTAAAACCCTACGTCCTGCTTGATTAATATTGATGATGTGTGTTACAAGAGTGGATCTACCACGAGATCAAAGAGGCTAAACCCTAGAAGCTAGCCTATGATATGATTGTTGTTCTTCCTATGGACTACAGCCGTCCGGTTTATATAGACACCGGAGAGGGCTAGGGTTACACAAAGTTGGTTACAATGGTAGGAGATCTATATATCCATATCGCCAAGATTGCCTTCCACGCCAAGGAAAGTCCCATCCGGACACGGGACGAAGTCTTCAATCTTGTATCTTCATAGTCTTGGAGTCCGGCCATGACGATAGTCCGCTATCCGGACACCCCTAGTCCGGGACTCCTCAAGAGTCCCTGAACTAGGCTTCAATGACGATGAGTCCGGCGCGTTGATTGTCTTCGGCATTGCGAGGCGGGTTCCTCCTCTGAATACTTCGTAGAAGGTTTTGAACACAAGGATAGTGTCCGCTCGCAAAACAAGTTCCACATAACACCGTAGAGAGAATAATTTTGCACTGGATCTGCCGACGTATTCCGCGGCGTGACATCACACCACGGCCAGGCCTTTATATGAATCGCTTTTATTGTTCCACCTCAGCGTGTTTAGCGAGGCGGTTTCCTTGGCACGTCTTATCAAAGCGTAGATCGTGCCCCCTTATTCCGGGATTCTCATCAATACGGACGTGGGTAACCCAACCATGCCCGTTGGCCTGCCTTCTCTATCGAAGGCGAGTCCTAATCGACCACGGGGTGGGCTCTTGGTATTCAAGCTCTTTATGATGAGACCGAGGCCCTCTTCTTCTTTACACCCTCCATCGAGTTCGCCTCACGCTTCGAGTTCCAACACCCAAAGCTTGATTCAGCGCTTTGGACTTTCGAAGATGTCCGCTCCGACCAGCACGGCCGATGGATGTCTTCCTCCGTCATAGAAGAAGATAAAGCTAAAGCTGCGAGACGCCAGTATCTAACCGCGAGATCTCGCATAGGCTGCCTGCTCCAGGCAGGTCATTCCCACTCCTGAGCCCGGCGAGAACGTGGTGTTCGTGTCCCACTTCCTTCGGGTTTAGGCTTCCCGACGGACCCCTTTGTGCGGGGCTCATGTTTTATTATGGGCTTGATTTCCATGACTTGAAT
This sequence comes from Aegilops longissima, assembly GCA_021605205.1. Classification (NCBI taxonomy): domain Eukaryota; kingdom Viridiplantae; phylum Streptophyta; class Magnoliopsida; order Poales; family Poaceae; genus Aegilops; species Aegilops longissima. The sequence goes on from CM038682.1 coordinate 561,709,334, forward strand.
CTGAGTCCATCCTCCATATCTCGTCATTCATTGTCGTATGTGAGGCCTTCCTCCATATTACCCCCACTTTGGATTGTGGCTCAAGACCTTCAAGGTGGAGCCAAAGATGATCAAGGGGCAGCAAGCGGAGTGCGGAGGGGCGGTCATAAGCAAATGTGCTGATGCTCCGTGGCCTGAGGGCTCTTTTCAAGAGGAACTTGGTTGGCAACGGGAGTGGTTTTATATCACCGCTCCCAGGGGCACCAAATGGGCGGCGCTCCCTGCCTTCCGCTCATGTCCACCACAGTGGCTGGCATCATGGGTCAACAAGGGGCTCGACTGGGGGCTGTCCAAGGACGTTCCCCTGCTGCAGGGCCGTATTCGAGATCTCCAAGAAAGAGGGATCAATCTGGTTGCAGTGGCGCAGGTTATGGTGATCCGGCGCCTTCAGCCCTGCAAACGTCGCCCCCTCCGCCTGTGGGAATTCAATCCAGAGGGACCACGAGCTCTCCAAAATTTTGTGGGCACGACGCCCGTGGAGATGTATAAATTGTTCTTCGGATCACAAGGGAAGTGTCCGGACTTGACCGAGGACGCAGGACTAAGCTGCAATCGCCCAGATACTCAAGTAGGTAGTCCTGTAACCGGACAAGCTGTTCATTCATTTGTCTCATATATATATATATGCCCTTTAAAGGAGCCGTTTCTTGAACAGGAGTGGATAGCCAAGGCAAAGTTAATAAGGTGTCCGGCTCCCCTCCCAGAGACCACGCCGGATCCCATGTTGACCAAGATGTTGAAGGTCGCGCCTTTTGAAGAAGGCGAAGGGGGGAGCGGGGAAGCAACCGCGTCTGCGAAGGAGGATATCAAGGAAGGAGGGATTAAGAGTCCCACCTTCCGAGGAGAGAAGAGGACCGCTTCGGAAGATCCGGAGGTCAAGGCCTCAAAGAGGGGGAAGGAATCGTCGGCAGAGAGTCCGGCGCTGGGAAGTGACCCAGCCGCATTATTTCCCCAAGGGGATCAGCCATCCAGCCAGCCGTAAGTAAACAGAAGGGGTCCTGTAAATAAGGAACTTCCCTGTATTTATTCATGAGGATAACCGAAATTGTACCTTGTAGTTCGGACTTCAGCCCTTCTCAGCAGAGCTCATCTTTGAGGGATCTTCTTCCGGAGATGATGGAGAGCGAAACGCCTCCACCTGTCGCACCCTCATGTGAGGCGGACGACCCGGAGGTGTCGTCGCGGAGGGTTCCCCCAAGTCCGGTGGGGCCGGAAGGTCCGGCGCCAAGTGGCATGCGGTCGGAGGAGCTGAAGGATCTGCTCGGGCGAGCGGCTATTTCAGAGGATCACCGTGCTCTAATGGGTATGGTGATTGAAAGAATTGCATCCTTGGAGAGCGGATTGCATGAAACCGTCGAAGCTTCTCGACGGGTTTGAGGTACGTAAAAATGATGTACCTTCTGACAGTTATGCATATAAAATGCGCCCTGTATAGATAGTAGCCCCTGATACTTGGTATGTTGTCAAAATTGACAATGTGCCAAGGATCAAATTCTTAGTTATAACATATTGCCGCTCCTGAACAGGTGGCGGGGCGTCCGGAGGCCAGCCGGACTGCTGAATATGCCGAACTAAAGCGGCAACTTGACGAGGCGGATGCGGACATCGCGCTGGTCAATAAACGGTTTGACGAGTCACAAGGTATGCGACCTCGATGCAGACACCATGTAAGGGAGCTTGACGCCCATGTCTTACTGTTTGTATGCTTAATGCAGATGGTGCTGCTGCCGTGGAGGAGCTGCGGGCAGAACTCGCCCGAGCGAAAGACCAAGCCAGAATTAGTAATGCGGCCGCTGTAAAGGCGGCCGAAGAGCTAGAAGTTGAACGGGCTGCTCACTGCCGAAGCAAAGAGGAGATGGCCGATATGGCCAAAAAGTTAAGGAATACTACCGATCGCTGCGCGGTTCTTGAAAAGGAATGTTAAGCGGAACAAGAGGGCCTAAAGAGGGCCACCGCCGAATCCAAGAATGCCCAATCGGCTTTGAGAGCTGCCAAGGAGGAGCTGAGTCAGGCCGGGGCAATTGCGGCTGGAAAACCGTTTCTGCTGCGGAGGAAATATACAGATCCAAAGTATGCTCAGTTGGATAAATTGTGGAGTTCAGAGGATGCTTATCTGGACTTGGCGGCAAGCGCTGTGGACGTGGTTGAGCACTTCCGGGGCCAGAAGGGGCACAGAAGGGAAGAGCTATATTGGTCGCAATTCCGTAGTCCGGAGCGTCCTCTGCCGCTGACCGATCGGTTGGCCAAATGGGCCGAGCTGAATCGATTGTCCGGATTTGCCATGAAGCATGTCTTGACTCACTTGTGGCCGGACGGACCCCAGTCGAAGAGCTATTTTGGTTTAGTGCATCAGTTTCTTGGTGCGGTGCAGCAGTCGGCGCAATGAAGCGATCGGCGTGTATTGAGGGAGCGGATGGCTGTTGCCCGTGTCAAGACATCTTGGGCAGAGATGAAGGCCATCGACGTTGCATCCCAGATTCGGAGAGGCGAGTACCGCCGAGCACTACTTTGAAGAAGTCCTGCCGGGCGCTCGTTTAATAGAGACGCAGTGCTCGAAGGATATTATGTTTAAATGACATGTATGATTTGTGAAAACAATGTTTCAACGTAATATAAGTGCTTTTTATACTTGTGCGTTCAAGTAGTAAACTACTCCATGTGCGGCCGTTTATGTATATGTAAATATAACCTGAAAGATGGCAGTCCTTGGCTTCAGCCCCCACGCACATAGTGCGGGTGTGTTTGCAACGAAAGCGCTTTTTCACACTTAATCCAATGTCTTGGTCCTGTTAAGGAGGTGATAGAGTAGCAAACCAGGCAACCGGACTATAATGCTTTATCACTTTCACTTAGCCATAGGAGTTCGAGGGTGGGGCTACTATATAGCCCCTGGGGGCACCGCACTCTCCCGAACTCGGGGTGCGTATGTGCCTGACCGAAAAACCGGTCCTTCGTTAATGCAAAGGAATCCTAAACATTCCAATGAGTCATCGAGTGGTTGACCAGTCTCTCGCTATATCATGACAGTCAGTTTTCGGCTTTCTCTACTGAGGTGCTCGCCCGGCCGAACCAGGGCACAATCGCGATAGTTCTCCTGGTGCCGCGTTAGCCGTGAAAGCGGGCGTAAGGCAGCAAAACACAGGAGCCGGGCAACCCAACATTTGACCAAAGACATGATTGGAGCTGATGCATATAAGGCCTAACTCGAGACGCCGAATACTCCCTAAGGTATTCGGTCTTAATGAAAATGGGCAGAATAATGCCCTAAGCCCCTGGTGTCCAGGTACGCGCAAAAATTCTGGTGCGGCTAATGCCAAAGCACCAGCCTCCTCCTCGGTTATATTAAGGAACCGGGGGGATGTATATCAACAAGAGACAGTGAAAAAGGTTTACGCAGGGTCTTAATCTGAAAAGAATCCTTGCAACGGGTCCCTACTGCACGTCTGCGCCTGTGTCTCCGTTGTGTCGTATCCTGGACGGGTGTAGCACGTTGTTCATCTGTAAAAGAGAGGAACTTAGTTTGAAAGAAAAAGGATCGTGCGAAAGATGTACTTAATATTAAATAAACAGAGTATGGTTCAAAGAAGTGAATAAAATTGAGCTTTATTGTCTCTTGTTATACATGCATGCGGCCCCTCGTATGGGGGTATGCCGCTAGTAGGCGCCGGACTCATCTAGCCGTGTCCGGGGTTTGAATGACCAATTCAGGTTCTTTGCCTAGCAGAGCCGGATAGCTGTGGGGCTGTCAAGGCAGTCTCCCGTTCTTCCGTGCTCGAGTAACACTTAATACTTCCTTTTAACGAGATGATGCCGGGTGGACCGGGCATTTTAAGTGTTAGAGATCCATAATGCGGTATTGCGTCGAAACGGGCGAAAGCTTCGCGTCCCAATAGTGCTTGATGGCTACTTTTAAATGGGGCGACATGGAAGAGTAACCTTTCGCGACGGAAGTTGTCGGATGAACCAAACACAACTTCTAGCAGTATGGAGCCCGTACAATGGGCATATGGGCCTGGCATTACTCCTTTAAAGGAGGTGTCGCTACGGCGAATTTTGGTTGGGTTTATCCCCATCCTGCGGATTGTGTCCTGATATATCAGGTTGATGTCACTGCCGCCATCCATGAGGACTTGTGTAAATTGGAATCCGTCGATTATAGGATCCAATATCAAGGCAGTCCATCCTGCGTTCCGGATATTTTCGGAATAGTCCTGATGGTCGAAGGTGCTTGGTTTTGACAACCAGTGTGCGGCACGCCTTTTAGTGGGGCGCCGCTCTGTTTTTCCCTTTGATCACGTGAAGTGAGTTTACTGTTTTAACCTTCTGTGGGAAAGATTTTTGTTTTCCGGGGCTCTGCTTGTGGTGCTCGTCGTCATCTTTACTTGGTCTGTCGAGCCCCTTGTGTTCGGCGTTCAGTCGGCCGGACTGCTTGAAGACCCAACAATCTCTGTGGGTATGGTTTGCAGGCTTCCCGGAGGTACCATGTATTTGACACAGTCTATCCAGAATCTTGTTTAGGTTGGATAGCTCGTCACTGTTATCATTTAGGGGCAGTGTTTTGTTGCTCGGTCGAGAGCTTTTGAATCCGGCGTTGACCGCCGTACTATTTGGGCCATTTTCCTGAGCCTGGCGCTGATCTTTTCTGCGTCGTGATTTCCCATTTCCATCCCTAATTTCAGATGTACTTGGGTCGCTGGTGCTGCACCTTGCTAGCCAGCTATCCTCTCCCGCGCAAAAGCGGGTCATGAGGCTTGTTAATGCGGCCATTGTTCTTGGCTTTTCTTGGCCGAGGTGTCTGGCGAGCCATTCGTCTCGGACGTTGTGTTTGAAAGATGCTAAGGCTTCGGCGTCCGGAGAGTCGACTATTTGGTTCTTTTTAGTAAGGAACCTGTTCCAGAATTTCTGGGCTGACTCTCCGGGCTATTGAGTTATGTGACTTAGATCGTCTGCATCCGGAGGGCGGACATAAGTCCCCTGAAAATTTGCTCGAAATGCATCCTCAAGCTCTTCCCAACTTCCAATCGTATTTCTGGGAGGCTTTTAAGCCAATGCCGAGCCGGCCCTTTGAGCTTGAGGGGTAGGTATTTTATGGCATGGAGATCATCTCCTCTTGCCATATGTATGTGGAGGATGTAATCCTCGATCCAGACTCCAGGGTCTGTTGTTCCGTCGTATGCCTCTATGTTTACGGGTTTGAATCCCGCTGGAAATTCATGATCCAGCACCTCATTGGTGAAACATAGGGGGTGTGCGGCGCCCCTATATTTGGGTGTGCCGTGATCTTCGGAATTTTGGCGTATTGCATTGCTTTGACGAGCCTGCTTTCTTGGCCCATAGATGGACCTAACTGGGCCATCCTTTTGATGTGAATCCTTATGCGGATCGCATATTGGCTTGTGTGCGGCACCATTCGCCGCTCTCTTTTTGCCGTGAGGTCGTCCATCCGACCGGGTGGCCTTCTTGCTTTTTAATTGTGGGGGCTCTAAGGCCTCCTCGTCGAATTCGGGCAGTAGCTTTCTTTTCGGGTAGCTCTTTGTTCGGCGACTGTCGCCGTACTTGTCTGCGGTGCTGAATACTTTGCTCCATCTAATCCTGAGTGCATCTTCCGCTGTTTTGAGCTTCCGCTTCTGCTTTTTCAGGCTACGCGCAGTGGCGACGAGCCTTTTCTGGAGGTCATTTTGCTCCAATGGTTTGTCCGGCGTGAGATCGTCCGGACTGTTGTCTTCGCCGGGGACAGATTTTTTATCCAAGTTGTCTTGTTCGGACGATTGCTCGATAGCTTGTTCGTTGTCCACCGGTTCGCCCTGCTCTATGGCTGGCTCTTTGTTGATGCGGGACTTTGTTCGGCGTTTACGTTGCCGTTTTGACTGCTTTTCGAGGGGTTTATCCTTCGTGGCGTCCCGTTGTTCCTCGTCTTCATTTCCTTTAGGTGCATCCACCATGTATACATCATGGGATGAGGTTGTCCAGCATCCTATAGGTGCTGGTTCATTGTTGTCTCCTACATCGTCGTCCATACCGTCGATGCCTTCGGAGTCGAAATCGAGCACGTCGTGTAAGCTTTCGACAGTGGCTATGAAGTGGGTGGTGGGTGGGCTTTGAATTTCTTCATCGTCCGCATCCCAACCGTCCTGACCGCAGTCCGGCCAGGGCTCTCCTGATAACGAGAGGTACTTTAGCGAACTCAAGATGTCGCCAAAAGGTAAGAGTTGAAAGATGTCCACTCCGGTGAACTCCTTGACCGGCGCCCAATCGGATTCGATCGGAGGGGGTGCGAGAGGTTTGAAGTCCGGCAAGGAGTCCGGCACCTCGGAGTCATTAGCTTTATGAGGGACAAGATCAGTGTTCGGCTCTATCGCCGTAGAGGTTGCAGCCCCCGAGGCGGTGTCTAGCCATCCGCCCCGATCCCGCGAGCGGCTCCGAACGAAGATCGGAGCGGGTCGAAATCTTGACCTCCGTGGTCTTGTCCGCTGCGAGCAAAAGCATGCTCGCCGTGACAAAGGCGGCACACTCGGCTGTGGCTCGACTCCATCAAGGATCAAGTCCCCGCGGATGTCAGCCGTGAAGTTCAAACTTCCAAATCTGACCTGACGGCCAGGGGCGTAGCTTCCGATCTGCTCCAGATGGCCAAGCGAATCGGCCCGCAGTGTGAAGCCGCCGAATACGAAGATCTGTCCGGGGAGAAAAGTCTCACCCTGGACTGCGTCGTTGATGATGGTCGAAGAAGCCATCGAGCCTATCGGTGACGACACAGAGGAACTCTCAATGAAAGCACCAATGTCGGTGTCAAAACCGGCGGATCTCGGGTAGGGGGTCCCGAACTGTGTGTCTAGGCGGATGGTAACAGGAGACAAGGGACACGATGTTTTACCCAGGTTCGGGCCCTCTTGATGGAGGTAAAACCCTACGTCCTGCTTGATTAATATTGATGATGTGTGTTACAAGAGTGGATCTACCACGAGATCAAAGAGGCTAAACCCTAGAAGCTAGCCTATGGTATGATTGTTGTTCTTCCTATGGACTACAGCCATCCGGTTTATATAGACACCGGAGAGGGCTAGGGTTACACAAAGTCGGTTACAATGGTAGGAGATCTACATATCCATATCGCCAAGCTTGCCTTCCACGCCAAGGAAAGTCCCATCCGGACACGGGACGAAGTCTTCAATCTTGTATCTTCCAAGTCTTGGAGTCCGGCCATGACGATAGTCCGGCTATCCGGACACCCCCTTGTCCGGGACTCTCTCAATCACCTGGTAATATGGCCAGTTCTACCTTTCTGCATGAGTTATCTGGAAGAAACCTGTTGAACTTGTTTCGACATATTAATCTATGCATCCACAACTCAGAAAGATATATGTTCCTTTGAGTTGTTTCCATTGTAGGTGTATTCCGATCCCCATCTATCGATTGATAGTCAGGAGTAGTTATGCATTTGTGTTCATCGATGCCACTACTCTTGTGGCCCGTCAAGCCATTCTATTCGGGAATGACTAGGAGAAACAAACTCCAGTACCTCATCCATATCTAGGATTGGGTCAAAGCAATTGTATTCTGCGGATCAAAATGCCAAACCAGCTTTTGCTCTGCTGTACCTTGGAGTGTTACCATCTTTACGTCAAGAGTGTCATGAGAATTGCACCACCTCTTATGAATTCTTGACGCAGTAATACTTCTTGCCATCATGGTTCATTCCTCGGTTCCCGTGTTATTATAACTGGAATGCCGACAAGTGTACCGTGATGTGTAAAATCAATACTTCTAGCAACCCCGTTGCTTGGTAGTTAAAGGACAATAATTTCATTCTTAGTGTGTTGGTTCTTGAATCATCATTCTAAGATAGATTGTGCTACCTAGTCCTTATTTCTGGTGCACTCTTTGATCGATGAGTTAGGATTTCGTCAAACCCTTGCTTTGTTGATCATATCGTCTTGCCCTGAAAATCAAGATTGTTCTCGAGCTTAGTAACATATCGGTGGTTCGTGATTTTCTGAATTTCTTCTCGGAAGTATCACCAAGTTGTCACCTGACCGCTATGTAGAGTTCGTGATCAAGTTGGTTTTTGAAACCACCCTTTCTCCAAGAATCTGTGTCGGATACCCTGAGCAAGTTGGTTAAGCTAAACAACAACTTGGAGAGTTGGAAGATAAAAGCTTGTCCGACTCAGTTCATTCCAAAGGGATATCTTTGTGTGTGTGTGTGTGTGTTGAAGAAAGATGATATCTTCATCGATTGGTCCCTGTGATCAGTTGTTGGATCTATTGTCATATCAAAACTTTGATTTGAGCATGGGCTATCATCAAATCAAATCAGAACCAACGATGTTCATAATGTTGTCTTACTCGTGGTTGATCCCTCGAGCATACACCATTATATCCTTTGGGTCTAACCAATGCTATCATTTGTTCACATATTTATGGAATTCCATCTTCATGGAAACCGGGATGAATTGTTGTTGAGCCCATCAGCAACACTGCTACCTTCTCCATGATTCGTTTTGAACATCCAGCTAGTATTGGAAACTTTATAAGCATTATCTTCGTGTCCCGTTCATGAAGCATATGTTTGGATGAAAGAAGTGACTTTCTCCAAGTTCACGTGCATTAGGTGTAAGTTGCTGCCATGAATTTGAGAAAAGTTTGTTTTTACTTCCTTTGGAATCATTCCAAGTCAGTCATGCATGTGCAAAGTATACTTTGGTTTGTGAGATTAGCTACCTCCATTCCACATGTATTTCCTAGCACACCAAGCCACTGATTGATTTGTTCAAGATAAAGGAGTCTGTTCTAAGGTTATCACTTTAAACTTCTGCGCGGAGACTTTGATATCATTAATTATGGTTCCCCATCTGAACTCGATAGTGTTTTATTATAAGACTACTATGTGGTCATTCTTGTCTTGGACAACATGCTCACATGTAGGTAGCAGAACTAGCTCATGTTTTGGATCCTGCTATCGTAGTTCATCTCCCGAGAATCCCGCAACGCCGACTCGTCGATTTGTGTTGCAAACTTTCTTTTCAGACATGTTGAGTCTGAAGTATCCTATCACCAATCGGATCTGAATCTCAGGAAGATATGATGGTTGGAACAATGGAACATTCCCAACAGTTGCATTTTGTTCCCAGCTTGCACCGCCATTGTGCCAATTTCCCATGGGCTGCCTTCTCAGCAGTTGGTGTCCAAGATCATCTTCAAAAGTGGACCTACCATGGGTCCCATCCATCTCCAATGATAAGCAAAAATCATCCATTGCGTTGTCTTCAACAAGGTAGTCCACATCATCCATCCTAGTCTGAGTATGCCATTTCTTCGAGATCTTTCAAACGATTAATTATAAATTTCCGTAAGATGGTATGAAGAGTTTCAATGATCTATGGATCAAAAGTAATTCTTTTTTGCCACTTAAGGGAACAGTCCATCGAGTCACCTCTCCCAAGGTGCCCCGTTATGGGATCATGGCAATTATTTCCTCGCCACCTTGAAACCATCCACCATCTTTCTAAGCGTGGAATTGTTGCTAACCAAATCAAACCCCGTCGTTGTTCTTCCATCCCTCTCGATGTGTTTTGTGTCTCAACTCGAGATGTTTCAACATCTCATTCCGCGAGTTGATATTGTATAGCTCGATCTTCGAGAAGATCAATCCTAGTAGAGTTTCTTTCCGTCGTCATCGTGTGGATGAAGATCTCAAAAGCAAGGATGTCAAGATCAACGTATGCAATGAATCAGCAACCTTATGAGGTGCACCTGGATCGTGAAGATTATGTTAGTTTGCATTCCCCCTTCATCCTACCCTACGGTTGAATCTCGGGACGATATTCTTGTTTAGTGGGGGCGAGGTGTCACATCCCTAGCTTCTGGTATTGCACTAGGCTAGCTTCATGTGTGCATCATGTTTAAATTTTGCTTAAACTTGAAATGGGGATGTTAAAACCCTAGCATTAAATCAACTCAATAGGGTGGATTAAAATCTTTTTCAATAAACCCAAAAAGTTCCAAGAAAAATTCATGATTTCTGGTTAAGGTGGAAACCTCTGCCAAAAATGATGAATATATTCTTAGATCATTTTTGGATTTTTGAATTAAATCATATTGTATTTGACTTTGGGCATTTAAACACTATAAATAATTTAAATGCTCAAATAATGTTGGAATTATTTGTGGGACACTGAAATAATTCAGAAAGTGCTCATGAATATTTTCAGGATTTATAAAATTGATTTGGTTTTTAAAACTAGATCAAATACAAACTACAAAAATAGAAAACAGAAAAAAAAAGGAAAGAGTAGAGACTCACCTAGAGCTTACCTGGCGCCCACCAAAGCCCACCTAGCCGGCCCAGTTGGCCAGCCCAGCCCACCAGGGGCAAGGTTGTCTTCAACCCAGCTTGATGGGACGCCGGCGTGTGCTTTGCCTGGCAGCGCCCCCGAGTGCCACCTCCTCCCTCCCTACCTTCCTGGTTCCTCCTGGACGGCTCTAGACGAGCGCCACGCAGCCCCTCAACCCTCTCTCACTCTCTCTGGACCTCCCTTCCCTCTCCGCTCTCTCTCCCACGTGACCACCGAAAGCAGCCGGAGCCCGCCGCTTGCCGTAGCTGTGGCCACTGGCTACCGCACCCCCTGCCGACATGACCATCGACTCCGCCGCGACGCCTCGCGTCTCCAAGCAGAAGAACGCAAGCCCGGACGGCCTTCTTCCCCGCCAACGCCGCTGTCCTCGACCTCAGGTGCCGGTGATCCGCGTTGTCAATTCGCCGGACCCCGTGCCTCCCCTGCCTTGCCAGCAGCGCCAGAAGACCTGCGGTGAGCCGCTGCTTCTTTTCCCCCTACTCCCATGCTCGCCCGCGTCCACTAGGCCGTAGTTGCACGGACGCAGAAGCTCCCCGCCGCCATGCCTCATCGCCCCCGCACCAACACCAGCCGCAGCTCGCGTCCGAGCACCGTTGCGGGCTCAGCATGATCCCAGGAGCCGAGTGCAGCCACCTGTTCGCCATACCGTTCACAACAGCGCCGAACCCGACCTTGCCGAGCTCCGGCCACCGCAAAGCTCGACGCCGTCGGCGTTGTAGACCACCGCAGCCACTGCTACTTGCTCCGTTGGATGCGGATGAGCACCAGCTCCACGTAGAGCCCCTCCGCCACTCGTTTGGTCGCCGGAGGAGCAAACCCGACGCCTCCGCCGTGGCCTGTGGTCACCGGCGATTAGCCGCCGACGTGGCCACCTAGTTAGGCCTAATCACTCGCTAATTAACCCCCTGACCCACTAACATATGGGCCCCACACCCAAAATTAACCATAGTTTAATTCCTGTTTAGTTTTAACTAATCACCGTGGCCCCACGCGTCAGCGTTGACCATGCTAACGTGGCCCTTGACCGACCCCAGCCGTCAGTGACCCAAGCCAGCAATGTGGCACTGACCAGTGGGCCCCACTGGTCAGGTTTGACCCAGACCAGCCCCTTTGACCTCTTGACGTCATGCTTACACATTGTCGACGTGAAGAAAGGAATTTCTGGATTAAATCTAATTCAGGAAATTCCAGAAAATGTTTAAAACTTGTAAAAATCATAGAAATTCAAACGTAACTCCAAATGAGATAAATTATATATGAAAAATGATCAGAAAAATCCGATCTATCCATCTATACCATTTTCATGCATGTTAGAACAACTTATAGCTGTTGTTTAGCAAAAATCATATAAATGGCATTTAAATATCCACATATGGAGTTTGAATTTGAATCTTGGATTCAAACCAACTTCATTTAATCTGGTTGCTAGTCGCATTAGCTCAAATCACAGCATATTAACATGTCATGATCATGCATCATATTGTGCATTGCATTGATTATGTTTCTTCTCTGTTGCCGGTATTTGTTCCCTCTCGATAGACGTGGTTTCGACGATGAGATCGATGACACTGATGAAGAGCTATATTATATTCGGAAGTGCCAGGCAAGCAAAACCCCCTTGTTCATTCCGATACAATCCCACTCTCTCGCTCCTGCTCTCTTTTACTGCATTGGGACAACAACGATTCATCTGTTGTTTGCTGCGGTAGCTGAACCCCTTTATCCTCTGCATGACCTGTCATTGCCACAGTAAATAGATGAAACCAACTAGCATGACTAGGAGTTGTTTGAGCCCTGATGTGCCTACTCATTCATGCTTGTTTGTCATGTCTGCTACTGCTTAGAGTTGACTCAGGTCTGATTCGTCGGGGATGAATCGGAGGTGTGTGAACATGTCCTACCGTTGAGAGCTAAGTGTGTGAACACGATTTGGTAAAGGTATCGGTGAGAGGCCATGTAGGAGTACATGGTGGGTTGTCTCATTGAAGCCGTCCTCAGGAACTGAGTTCTGTGTTTGTGATCCATGACCAGCTACTACCACACATTGGAATGCTTAAGTTCCCCTCTCGACTTCTTAACCACCCTTGTCCTCTGTCCAGGAGTTGCAAGTAGTTTCTGGTGTTTGTAGTATGCTGGAGGCTGTGGGCAGCGCTGACCCGAGGGGTGGGCTGTGATGCGGTAGGCACGTGGCCGGGTATGCCGGGCGCCCGTTTGGTGTCGTGGAACCCTGTACACATCGTTCGGGGCCGTATGTGGAAACCTCGGCCGGACTCCCTGCGGATGGAACCTGAATAGGCGATAACCTGGACTAGAGACTTGAGTGTTTAGGTAGGTCGTGGCCGACACCCTCGCTGGGCTTCCGCTTGAAGGTTGCCGAGTACATGTCGTGTAAACGGCGATAAGTGGTGCGAGCGTGTGTGAAGAAGTACACCCCTGCAGGGTTATCATCATCTATTCGAAAAGCCGTGTCCGCGGTAAAGGACTTCTGGGTTGCCTGTACAGTTCATAGACAAGTGAAAGTGGATACTCTAAAATACGCAAGATAAGCGTGAGTGTTATGGATGGCGTTCTCGTAGGGAGACGGGAGCGGATCCATAGTGGTGTATTGATATGGTGATTATGTGGACTCGCAGCGCCACCTCAAAAGAGTTACTTGCAAATGTAGTTTAGGATAGCCACCGAGTCAAAGCTGGCTTGCTGCAGCTTAAACTCCACCCCCCTTTGTTGATACTGATGCATATGTAGCTAGTTCTGATGTAAGTCTTGCTAGGTACATTTGTACTCACGTTTGCCTATTTTATGTTTTGCAGAGAGACGTCAGTCTCGCTAGTAGTTCCGCGTGGACTTCGACATTTAGCTTGTTACCTCAGCTACGATCTTGTGCCCTCGGCAGGATCTGGTAGATAGTCAGGCTTCCTAGCCTTTTTCATTTGTAGATGTCCGTACTCAGACATGTTAAGCTTCCGCGTGTGCTTTGACTTGTATGCTCTGAATGTTGGGTCATGAGACCCATGTTTGTAATATCTCGCTCCTCGGAGCCTAATGAATAACTACTTGAGTCGTAGAGTTATGTTGTGATGCCATGTTGTATTTACACATATCGAGCATATTGTGTGTATGTTTGAAATGCTTGGTATGTGTGGGATCCGACAATCTAGTTGTTTATCCGTGGCAGCCTCTCTTATGGGGAAATGTAGTCTAGTGCTTCCATGAGCCATAGTAGTCCGCTACAGCCCGGTTCACCGGAGTCCTGCTAGCCCAACACTACTACTCAGGACGCTTGACTGGCCGGCATGTGTTTCACTTCGTTCCTGTGTCTGTCCCTTCGGGGAAATTTCACGCGGTGAAATTCGGAGTCCTGCCTAGCTTGCTACAGCCTGGGTCCCCGGAGTCCTGTTAGCCCAGTGCTACAGCCCGGATTCACACGCTGCTGACCGACATGCTCGAAGTTGATTCATGTATGCCTGTCCCCATGGGTTAGTGCCGCTTTGGGTTCACGACTAGCCATGTCGGCCCGGGTTCTCTGTCATATGGATGCTAGCGACACTATCATATACGTGAGCCAAAAGGCGTAAACGGTCCCGGGCCATGGTAAGGCGACACCCGTGGGAATACCGTGCGTGAGGCCGCAAAGTGATATGAGGTGTTACTGGCTAGATCGATGTGACTTGGAATCGGGGTCCTGACAGTCATGGTCAAGTAACATGAACTCCATAATACGATTATCGTACCACTCTGGTGCGGAACGTACTCTGGTTTACCTACGAGGTTCGGTAGTAACTTGATCCGAAGCTTCATGATCATCATCATTAACTTCCTCACTAATTGGTGTAAGCATCACTGGAACTGATTTCAGTGATGAACTACTTTCCAATTCGGGAGCAGGTATAGTTACCTTATCAAGTTCTACTTTCCTCCCACTCACTTCTTTCGAGAGAAGCTACTTCTCTAGAAAGCATCCATTCTCAGCAATGAATATCTTGCCTTCGGATCTGTGATAGAAGGTGTACCCAACAGTCTCCTTTGGGTATCCTATGAAGACACATTTCTCCGATTTGGGTTTGAGCTTATCAGGATGAAACTTTTTCACATAAGCATCGCAAACCCAAACTTTAAGAAACGAAAACTTTGGTTTCTTGCCAAACCACAGTTCATATAGTGTCGTCTCAACGGATTTAGATGGTGCCCTATTTAACGTGAATGCAGCTGTCTCTAAAGCATAACCCCAAAACTATAGTGGTAAATCGGTAAGAGACATCATAGATTTCACCATATCTAATAAAGTACGGTTACGATTTCGGGCACACCATTATGCTGTGGTGTTCCAGGTGGCGTGAGTTGCGAAACTTTTCCGCATTGTTTCAAATGAAGACCAAACTCGTAACTCAAATATTCTCCTCCATGACAAGATCGTAGAAACTTTATTTTCTTGTTTACGATGATTTTCAACTTCACTCTAAAATTATATGAACTTGTCAAATTTTCCAGACTTATGTTTCATCAAGTAGATATACCCATATCTGCTCAAATCTGTGAAGGTCAGAAAATAATGATACCCGCCGCGAGCCTCAACACTCATCGGATCGCATACATCAGTATGTATTATTTCCAATAAGTCAGTTGCTCGCTCCATTGTTCCGGAGAACGGAGTCTTAGTCATCTTTCCCATAAGGCATGGTTCGCAAGCATCAAGTGATTCATAATCAAGTGATTCCAAAATCCCATCAGCAGGGAATTTCTTCATGCGCTTTACACCAATATGACCTAAACGACAGTGCCACAAATAAGTTGCACTATCATTATTAACTTTGCATCTTTTGGCTTCAATATTATGAATATGTGTATCATTACGATCGAGATCCAACAAACCATTTTCATTTGGTGTATAACCATAGAAGGTTTTATTCATGTAAACAGAATAACAATTATTCTCTAACTTAAATGAATAACTATATTGCAATAAACATGATCAAATCATATTCATGCTCAACGCAAACACCAAATAACACTTATTTAGGTTCAACACTAATCCCGAAAGTATAGGGAGTGTGCGATGATGATCATATCAATCTTGGAACCACTTCCAACACACATCATCACTTCACCCTTAACTAGTCTCTGTTCATTCTGCAACTCCCGTTTCGAGTTACTAATCTTAGCAACTAAACTAGTATCAAATACTGAGGGGTTGCTATAAACACTAGTAAAGTACACATCAATAACATGTATAACCAATATACCTTTGTTCACCTTGCCATCCTTCTTATCCGCCAAATACTTGGGGCAGTTCCGCTTCGAGTGACCAGTCCCTTTGCAGTAGAAGCACTCAGTCTCAGGCTTAGGTCCAGACTTGGGCTTCTTCACTTGAGCAGCAACTTGCTTTCCGTTCTTCTTGAAGTTCCCATTCTATTCATTTTCCCTTTTCTTGAAACTAGTGGTCTTGTTAACCATCAACACTTGATGCTCTTTCTTGATTTCTACCTTCGTCGATTTCAGCATCACTAAGAGCTTGGGAATCGTTTCCGTTATCCCTTGCATATTATAGTTCATCACGAAGTTCTACTAACTTGGTGATAGTGACTAGAGAACTCTGTCAATCACTATCTTATCTGGAAGATTAACTCCCACTTGATTTAAGCGATTGTAGTACTCAGACATTTTGTACACATGCTCACTAGTTGAGCCATTCTCCTCCATCTTGTAGGCAAAGTACTGTCAGAGGTCTCATACCTCTCGACACGGGCATGAGTATGAAATACCAATTTCAACTCTTGGAACATCTTATATGCTCCATGGCGTTCAAAACGTCTTTGAAGCCCCGATTCTAAGCCGTAAAGCATGGTGCACTAAACTATCAAGTAGTCATCATATCGAGCTTGCCAAACGTTCATAACGTCTGCTTTTGCTCCTGCAATCGGTCTGTTACCTAGCGCATCAAGGACATAATTCTTCTGTGCAGCAATGAGGATAAACCTCAGATTACGGCGCTACTCCGCATCATTGCTACTAACATTTTTCAACATAGTTTTTCTCTAGGAATATATCAAAAATAAAACAAGGGAGCTAAACGCGAGCTATTGATCTACAACATAGATATGCTAATACTACCAGGACTAAGTTCATGATAAATTAAAGTTCAATTAATCATATTACTTAAGAACTCCCACTTAGATAGACATCCCTCTAATCATCTTAAGTGATCACGTGATCCATATCAACTAAACCATGTCCGATCATCACGTGAGATGGAGTAGTTTTCAATGGTGAACATCACTATGTTGATCATATCTACTATATGATTCACGCTCGACCTTTTGGTCTCAGTGTCCCGAGGACATATCTGCAGATGCTAGGCTCGTCAAGTTTAACCCGAGCATTCTGCGTGTGCAAAACTAGCTTGCACCCGTTGTAGATGAACGTAGAGCTTATCACACCCGATCATCACGTGGTGTCTCGGCACGATGAACTTTGGCAACAGTGCATACTCAGGGAGAACACTTATACCTTGAAATTTAGTGAGAGATCATCTTATAATGCTACCGTCGATCTAAGCAAAATAAGATGCATAAAGGATAAACATCACATGCAATCAATATAAGTGATATGATATGGCCATCATCATCTTGTGCTTGTGATCTCCATCCCCGAAGCACCGTCATGATCACCATCATTACCGTCACGACACCTTGATCTCCATCGTAGCATCGTTCGTCGTCTCGCCAACTATTGCTTCTACGACTATCGCTACCGCTTAGTGATAAAGTAAAGCAATTACAGGGCGATTACATTGCACACAATAAAGCGACAACCATACGGCTCCTGCCAGTTGCCGATAACTCGGTTACAAAACATGATCACCTCATACAATAAAATATAGCATCATGTCTTGACCATATCACATCACAACATGCCCTTCAAAAACAAGTTAGACGTCCTCTACTTTGTTGTTGCAAGTTTTACATGGCTGCTACGGGCTGAGCAAGAACCGTTCTTACCTACGCATCAAAACCACAACGATAGTTCGTCAAGTTAGTGTTATTTTAACCTTCTCAAGGACCGGGCGTAGCCACACTTGGTTCAACTAAAGTTGGAGAAACTAACACCTGCCAGCCACCTGTGTGCAAAGCACGTCGGTAGAACCAGTCTCGCGTAATCGTACGCGTAATGTCGGTCCGGGCCGCTTCATCCAACAATATCGCCGAACCAAAGTATGACATGCTGGTAAGCATTATGACTTGTGTCACCCACAACTCACTTGTGTTCTACTCGTGCATATAACATCTACGCATAAAACCTGGCTCGGATGCCACTGTTGGGGAACGTAGTAATTTCAAAAAAAATCCTACGCCCACGCAGGATCATGGTGATGCATAGCAACGAGAGGGGAGAGTGTATCCACGTACCCTCGTAGAATGAAAGCGGAAGCGTTATCACAACACGGTTGATGTAGTCGTACGTCTTCACGATCCGACCGATCCAAGTACCGAATATACGGCACCTCCGAGTTCAGCACACGTTCAGCTCGATGACGTCCCGCGAACTCCGATCCAGCAGAGCTTCACGGGAGAGTTCCGTCAGCACAACGGTGTGATGACGGTGATGATGTTACTACCGTCGCAGGGCTTCTCCTAAGCACCATAACGATATGACCGAGGTGGAATATGGTGAAGGGGGCTCCGCACACGGTTGGGAGAGATCAACAGATCAACTTGTGTTCTAGGGTGCCCCCTGCCCCCGTATATAAATGAGCAAGGGGGGAGGCAGGCCGGCCCCTGTAGGGCGCGCGAGGAGGAGGGGTCCTCCTCCTAGTAGGAGTAGGACTCCCCTTTCCTACTCCTACTAGGAGGAGGAAAGGAAGGGGGAGAAGGAGAAGGAAGGAGAGGGAGGAAAAGGAGGAAAGGGGGGCCGGCCCCCTAGTCCAATTCAGTTTGGGCTAGGGGGGCTGCGCGCCTTGCCTCCTCTCTTCCACCACTTGGCCCATGAGGCCCATTACTTCTTCCTCGTATTCCCGTAACTCCGTGGTACCTCGAAAAATACCCGAATCACTCGGAACCTTTCCGATGTCCGAATATAGTCGTCCAATATATCGATCTTTACGTCTCGACCATTTCGAGACTCCTCTTCATGTCCCCGATCTCATCCGGGACTCTGAACTACCTTCGGTACATCAAATCACATAAACTCATAATACCGATCATCACAGAACTTTAAGCGTGCGGACCCTACGAGTTCAAGAACTATGTAGACATGACTGATACATGTGTCCGATCAATAACCAATAGCGGAACCTGGATGCTCATATTGGCTCCCACATATTCTACGAAGATCTTTATCGGTCAAACGGCATAACACCATACGTTTTTCCCCTTTGTCAACGGTATGTTACTTGCCCAAGATTCGATCGTCGGTATCTCAATACCTAGTTCAATCTTGGTACCGGCAAGTCTCTTTACTCGTTCTGTAATGCATCATCCCCCAACGAACTCATTAGTCACATTGCTTGCAAGGCTTATAGTGATGTGCATTGCCGAGAGGGCCCAGAGATACCTCTCTGACAATCGGAGTGACAAATCCTAATCTCGAAATACGCCAACTCAACAAGTACCTTCGGAGACACCTGTAGAGCAACTTTATAATCATCCAGCTACGTTGTGACGTTTGGTAGCACACAAAGTGTTCCTCCGGTAAACGGGAGTTGCATAATCTCATAGTCATAGGAACATGTATAAGCACTAAAAAAAGATACATCCATGACATTTTGGGCCGAACGAAATTTTTTTCTGTCATACAGATGAGACTTCTATGATGATAATTGTGACAAAACCCGGTCCTCATCATAGATGTGGTGGGCTCCTACTTCTATGACAAAAAAATCATGACAGAAAATGGGCTTTTCGTCCTGGCGGGCCGGAGACACAGCTGCATTACATTCTTTGGGCCTTCCATGATGGAAAAAACCATGGTAGAAGCGAGGGGGAGGAAAATTTCGGGGAGTTGCCGGTTACGGTGGGAGGTCGGGGGCCGAGCGATGCGCGTTTCTCTCATACACGTACGCGCGTGTGTGCGAGGCGTTGGCTCTAACTGAACCCGAGCGAGGCGTTGGGCTCTAACTGAACCCGAGCGATTGCACTGCAGGCTACGCGTTACTGAACCCGAGCGATCGATCGATGGCTGTTAACTGAACCCGATGGAGCGATTCCTTCGCTACTGCTGCTAACTGAAGCCGATCGATGCTGCCTCTGGGATGAACAGTGAGCGTTGCGGGGGGTTGGATGAACAGTGAGCGGTGGCGTTGCCTCTGGATGAACAGGACCCGTGGTGTGGAGGGCTGGATGAACAGTAGACGATGGAGGGGTGGCCGTGGAGGGGTGGTTGAACAGGACCCCGTGGTGTGGAGGGCTGGATGAACAGTAGACGGTGGAGGGGTGCCCGTGGAGGGGTGGTTAAACAGAAGCCGGTGGAGTAGCGCGTGGTGGAGGCTGGATGAACAGGAGCCCGTGGAGGCTGGAGGAGGTCGACGGTAGCCCGTGGAGGCTGGAGGAGGTCGACGGTGGAGATGAACAGTATCCCGTGGAGTCCCGTTTTGCGGTACGCCACACCCCTTCCGATGAACAGGACCCCCGTTTCGACCATAGCGCTGCAACACAAGTCCGTTTCATCCGTTTTGCGGTATGCCACACCCCTCCCGATCAACAGGACCCCCGTTTCGACCGTAGGAGGTCCGTTTCGTCCGTTTTGCGATACGCCACACCCCTCCCGATCAACAGGACCCCTGTTTCGACCGTAGGAGGTCCGTTTCCTCCGTTTTGCGGTACGCCACACCCCTCCCGATCAACAGGACCCCGTTCCTAAAGTAGGAGGTATGTTTCCTCCGTTGTGCGGTATGCCAGGCCTCGTTTCCATCGCCTGTTCCGTCCAAGCCCTCCCGATGGACACGACCATGCATTCCGTTCCGACCCAGCCGGTTGGCTCCCCATGAACACGACGACGACCCTGTTTCTCCGTTCCGACCCAGCCATGTACATATGCGCGAGTAGGCGTTCGAGACCCCGCCGCATGTACACATATGTGGCCGTATTTTCTTTCTTGCACCCTGGCCACTGTACGTACGTGTACATGCTACGTGCGCGCCTCTACTACAACACGTGCACACCTCTACATCGACCAGTATATATGTACGTACACGTTTGCGACTAGAATGACAACGCTACGTACGCTTCGACCAGGTGGGTCCCGACTGTCAGGCACTTCCTTGCCTGCAAAGATGTAGCTGGTGGGTCCCAGCAGTCAGGGGGGCGAATCGTTTGTTTGTTTGTTTTTTGCCCGGACGCACTTCCTTGCGTGCGAAGATGTAGCTGGTGGGTCCCAGCAGTCAGGGGGGAAATGTTTTTTTCGCGAAATACGGTGACCCGTCCGGTGGGTCCCTGCTGTCAGGTGGAGGAATAATTATTTTGCGCGTAATAAGGAGGCACTTCCTTGCGGCCGCCGTGGACCCAGCTGTCAGCCTCTCCACGCACAGTACTCTTCCGATGGAAGTCGGTCGTTGACCACATTGACCACGCCACGCCGAGAGCACCACGGCGGTGGACGACGGCGAGGCCTAGGAAGAGGACAAAGCGGAGCTGGGGAAGACGCAGCAGTGGATGCCCACGCGAAGAGGAGTACGAGGGTGAGGCTGCCGTCGCCGCAGAATAACAGGGGGTGTTGGTGAGTAGAGGGATGGCCTGGCCAGCGGTGGGAGTAGTAAGGGGCGGTGAGGCCTCCGCCGCATCGCAGCCGGCCACGCGAGGCAGGAGCACGAGGCAAGATCGGCGCTGGTTTGGGAGGCTGGAGCAAGAAGACCAGAGGTTGAAGAAGCACTACGGTCGTTGGATGGACATCGTACGGTCACTTGAGCTAGAATCATGCATATTGACTAAGTTGACAAATCCCTCCGTCCCCGTCAACTTAGTAGGCCCACAAGTCAGCCTGGCACTATACTGGGTCCCAGCTAACAGGTGGAGTATTCATTTTTTTGTGCGTAATAAGGAGGCACTTCCTTGCGTGCGAAGATATAGCTGGTGGGTCCGAGCTGTCGGTGGCGGTAACGTTTTTTTGCGAAATCTGAGGCCCTTTCGGTGGTTCCACGATGTCGGTGGAGGAATCATTATTTTGGCGTAATAAGGAGGCATTTCCTTGCGTGCGGCCGTGGACCCAGCTGTCGGCCTCTCCACGTCTGATCCGCCAGATGCATGTCGGTCGTTGACCATGTTGACCAGGCCGCGCCGAGAGCACCAAGGCGGTGGACGACAGCGAGGCCTAGGAAGGGAACGACACGGAGGCAGGGAAGACTCGGCAGTTGTTTCCATGCGGAGGGGAATACGACTGTACGAGGGTTTGCTGGTTTGTCTGCCGTCGCCGAAGAATAACAGCATGTGTGGGTGAGTAGAGGGATGGCTAGGCCAGCGATGGGAGTACAGTGGGGCGGTGAGGCCTGCGTGGCAGCAGAGTCGGCCGCAGGGAGGAGGGAGCAGACAGTCCCGCCGGTGCTTGTTTGAGCGGCTGGAGCAGGAAGAGCAGAGATTGAAGAAGCACGACGGCCGTTGGATGGCCATCTAACAGTCACTGCTTGTGCGTCAACCTTTTTTTAGGAAAGCCTCAAATCTGTGGAAAACAGCATACAGCTCATCTGCCATTATTTCTAATAATTTACAACCCATTTGCTAATTCTTAAGGTTTTTTTGGTGCCCATATTCTTTTTGTTAGCATTACAACCCATATTGTGGCCACGGTTAAAAAATTATACGAAATTTTGCATATTTCGGTGCGGTCCGAACTGTTTTTAATCCCGAAATTTTGACTCACATTCAAACTGATTTAAAAAATAAATGTATATCAATATAAAATCCAACAAATTATCCACGCATAAAAATTAATGTAATTTAAAATCTCGAAATGAAAAAAAAAGATATTTGAAACTAATTGCCGGTTTGATGTGTTTTAAAAATGTATAGCCCATTTCTCATTACTGATGGGCCATTTTCTCGGCCGGCCGAATGTAAGCTCTCCTCGTCTTGAAAGATTTGCAACCCAACAGGCCTGACAAAGCGACTTACTTGGCAAATCACAAAAAAACTGGGCTGTGGCCGTGGACCCACTGTCGGCCTCTCCACGTCTGAGTACTCTTCCGATGGAAGTCGTTCCTTGACCATGTTGACCACGCCGACGGAGAGCACCACGGCGGTGGACGACGGCGAGGCCTAGGAAGGGATGACGCGGAGCCGGGAAGACGCGGCGGTGGAAGCCAGCGGAGAGGAGTACGAGGTTCACTGGTTCGGCTGCGGTGTGAGGCTGCCGCCGCCGCAGGGCCTGGCCAGCGGTGGGAATAGTAGGGGCGGTGAGGCCTCCGCGGCAGCATAGCCTTCCACGGGAGGCAGGAGCATGAGGCACAACCGGGGCGGCTAGAGCAAGAAGACCAGAGGTTGAAGAAGCACTACGGCCGTTGGATGGACATCGTACGGTCACTGGAGCTAGAATCGTTCATATTGACTAAGTTGACAAAGCCCTTCGTCCCCGTCAACTTAGTAGGCCCACAAGTCAGCCTCCCGTCAAGGTGGGTCCCAGCTAGCAGGAGGAGTATTCTTTTTTTGTGCGTAATAAGGAGGCACTTACTTGCTGTGGCCGTGGACCCAGCTAAGACTCTCCACATACAGTATACTTCCGATGGAAGTCGTACCTTGACCACGTTGACCTTGCCGCGTTCTGTTGCATGCATGCGTCCATGGGCATGGTGCGTCCCCACTGTCAGCCTCTCACGTACAGTCATCTTCCGATGACTCTTGGTTATTGACCATGTTGACCACACCGTGCTGTGCGCACCCAGACTGGAACGACCTGGAGATGGGGAAGACGGGGCAGTGGAGTCACAGATGGAGAGGAGTGGGAAACTTCACTGGTTCGGGTGCGCGGCAGAACAGCTACGGTGCCGCCCGCGGGAGACAAGAGCAAGAACAGAGGTTGAAGAAGGAGCACGGCTGTTGGATTAACATCCAACGGTCCAGCTGCTAGAATCATTTGTTGATTAAGTTGACAAAGCCGTGCATACACGTCCGCTTAGTAGGACCACAGGTCAGTCACCAAATCTGACGGGTCCCAGCTATCAATAGGATGAATAATTTTTTCGCAAAACAAGGAGGCACTTCCTTCCGTGCGAAGATACAGCCGGCGGGTCCCAGCTGTCAGGTGGAGGAAACATTTTTTTCAGCTTAATAAGGAGGAACTTTCCTGCGTGCGACCATGGACCTCGTGGGTCCCAGCCGTCAGGCTCTGCATGTACAGTCCTCTTCTGATGACTCTCGTTTGTTAACCACGCCGCACCGAACACAGCGAGGCGGTGGACGACGGCGAGGCCCCGGGCGGGAATGACTCGGAGATAGGAAAATGCGACAGTGGAGTCGTAGATTGAGAGGAGGAGAAGGGTTATAACTAGTTCTATTGCGGCGTGGGGCTGTAGTCTGTGCAGAATAACAGGAGGTGTTGAGGGGTGGAGGGATAGCTTGGTCGGCGGTGGGGTAGCGCTTCACAGCGATGCGTGCTAAGCAGAGCCGCTAGCCGCCAGAGGCCGGACCAGGCGGTCCCGGCGACGCTGGAGGAAGAAGACGAGAGATTGAAGGTGCATGCCGGCCATTGGATATAAATCCAATGGATGTGGAGGACACAATCATTTGTTGACCAAGTTGACAAAGCCCTGCATAGGCTTCGACCTATTGGCCCACATGTCAGCCTGCAAAAATGTGGCATATATTTAACCCATGTTTTCTAGAATGTACAGTCCATTTGCTGGGTTGGGTGAACAAATAATTTCGCGTCAATCAGGCCCATTTATATTTTCTAAGAAATCCCAGCCCATTTGCACTTCCTTGAAATACACGTATTAGGTGGGCTCATTATATATATAATGTTATGTTAGAAGGAGCAATTAATATCAAAGAATAAACCGGAGAGGCACATTATATATATATATATATATATATATATATATATATATATATAAAATTAAGAAATTAGCGAGTTATTTCTCAAAATAAAATGAGTAGCGTTATTATTAAATTGGTCCTTCACAATCTTCGCAAGCTTTTATACATAATCACCAGGATTTTCCTTGCCCGTGAGTCAAAAACAACCAGGATTTTTGTTAAACATTTACTTCTATAAGTTAATAACACGTGGGATGTTTTTATAATGTATATATAAGTCTCTATAAAATATACCATAATAGTAATAATATAAATATATATGTGGTTAGAAGGGAAAACATAAATTGGACACATCATTACTTTTATAAGAGACCTGCGTTTTATACCCCACAGTAGGCATACTAACAAGTTCACACACAAATACAACATAAAAGGTAAACATTCATATCAAACTCAGGTTCACAGGACACGTTCATATTCATAGCCAACATTCACTATCAACAACTCAAAAGATTCATATATACACAAGCTCAGCATATCTATGCATCCAAATGATTGATAGATCACACGACAATATTCATACATAATTCACAAAAAGATTCAAATATACACATGTTCAGTATGTTTATGCATCCATATGATTGAGATCACAGCCAATATGATCCATGGACGAACTTTAATTACCTAGGGTACAGACTGGTAAATGGTGTTCAATCGGAGGTACTTCTTGCTAAAATTAGTTCTTGTACGAGTAAACTTTCGAGTACATAAGAGGCAGCACAGACAATCTGAACTTTGCTTGTAGGTTTATCCTCAAATAGTGGCCTCGTTCCGAAGGAGGTTTGAGCAACTTGGCCACTACTTTCATCCAACTAGTTTACTGGCTCATCTTGGTCCTGTATCTCGCTAAAATTCTACATTGCAGACAAGAAAGGAGGCGGTTGAGAAAATGAACCACCCAAATTTTTTGTGCAGTTCAACTGAAATGGAGCATCCTTGGCATGCAGACTGATTAAGTGCTAGATGAATATATGCGTCAACCAACTTGTCTGGAATCTTTAGACTCCATGCCATATAGTTCGCTACCATATGTGCCGATAACCAAAAGGCACAAGTTGGGACCAAAGACTGGACTGCGTTTTTCTAGGCTATGCACCAAGCAATATTTTTGGCGTTCACTCTCCTAATACTTGGAGTTTGACAATTGGTTGACGCTGTTGATACTCGAATGAATATAGGCACTTCTTGTCAACATCGATGCTTGTCTGAGTGAACTTTGGAGTACATAGCAGCAGCATAAGTACCTGTCCATCTTATCATTTTGTGCAGTTCTACTGAAATCACCCGATGTAATGATTTGCTCATGAGTTCAGGCTCCAAATTACTCCTTTATGAAATCGGCAAACAGTAGCACAATACCAAATTACCAATACATATGACAGGCACAATAATTAGGATAAAGACCAGTACCAACCTGTGTGAGGTAGCATATCAATTACTATTTCCTTTGACTAGAAGCCGAGATAAATAGCGATCGACAAACAAAGGAAGAAAGCAAGCGGAGATTAGCGTGACGACAGAAAGGACGGAAGCTGTCGAGGCAATGAAGCACCCAAAGTTTTGTGCAGTTCCACCAAAATCGAGCATCCTGTTGGCACATATATTGAGAGAGTGAGATTACTGTAATAGTGGGACTAGTTGATGAAACATACACTAACAAATAGAAGCACCCTCATTATCTTAATGGGTAAAGTTAGCAACATAGTAGTCTTGCTTAAAGAGAGGTATTAGTTTATTTAATCAGTGCCAATTAGCTCAACTCAACACTCAAAGCATTGCCATTTATCATAGGTTGCAAAACTTAAAAGTGCAAAGATAAAGGAGTTTCTCATGACAGTAGCACGATACAAATAGAGATGACAACAAACTAATATGGATGAAGGCCTTAGGCCCGTACCAACCTGAGAAAAAAGCTTATTCATGTAGTCCCATAAGAGATGATAAAGCACTCACTGGAATCACACAATAGTATATATTTTTGTGCACTTCAAATGTATGGTTGAAATCACTCTTGTTTACCAGTGCTAAGATTATATCGAAAGATTATCAAGAACTTCCAGCAGAGTTAAACCACTGGCTGGAATACAGTTCATTGTATTGTCTTGTGTAGTTCCACTAAAATGTATGATTGGCACAACATGATCCCTGTTTGCACAAGTAGGAACAAGGTGAAACCTTCATTAGCTTAGTGAGAAAGGATAGGAAGACATTAGCATATTACTCAAACAGTAGCATCAAATTCATGATGGACAATACGCAAAACATTGCCTCATTGAACCAATGGCAATAAATTGACATGCAAAACAATAGCACTATTATGTCATGACACTAATAATATTCCCTCCCTGCTCCACCACATGATTCACCTCCATAGACAAACATTCACACGTACATGATTCAGCATAGGGTCCTACTAAAGATTTGTTTAACTCCAACAGGAAAATTAGGCAGTAATAAATTAGTGGTACTTAAGTACTCCTAATTAATTAAGTGAGACAGCAGAAGTGGAAGGGCTCCCTGGAGGATCATCTCACATGTAAGGTAGTCATTGCCGGAGCCCTTGAATGGCCTCGACTGAGGCCTCTGGCTTCAGCAAGATCGCCTTGGTACCGTTTATTCTTCTTCCTCTTCCTCTTCATGCTTTGTTTCTCTTTCTCCTCACCAGTTGGTGAAACCAAGTACATGATTGGCCTTCTAATTCAGAATTGGTTTTGTCATTGAGGGAGTACAAGTGTACTAGTAAAAAACAGCATTATTTTCTCATGGCAGTCGGAAAATAGAGATGAACACATGCATTAAATATCATTCTTACATAACGGAAGGTTATGGCGTCAATATGGATGATGAGGATTGGAACACAGATCTCCCTTTGTGCAGTTCCATCAAAATGAACCAACTGTTCTGTTCTGAAATTCCAGTTAAACAGCACAAAAGTCACTCCTTTTAAGAAGAGTTTTGTGCAGTGCACCAAAAGGTCACAACATCAACCAGGTGAATTGGATATCCCTGTTTGCACAAAAAGGCACAGAGGAAACAGTCAGAGTCTCAAACAATTACAGGCAAAAACATTTGGCTAAACTTGTCAGAGTCTCAAACAATTACAGGCAAAAACAGTGGCATGGCTTCATTTTTACCAGGGACATTATATTAAGAACAGCTAAGGCTGCGTTCGGTTCACAGGTTTGGTGCAGGATTTTCATAGGAACACAATTCCTATGGTATTCTTTCCCTTCCAACCATCGAACACGGAAAGGTGAATAGTGTTTCATAGGAAAGCTGGTCCGGTAGTCTTGATTCCATAGGATTAGAAACATCCACGCTGCTCATTTTTTGAGCGGAAGTCCGAGGCAAAGCGCTTCGCTGCCATGCATTAGACAGGTTCTGTGCTGTGTTTGCGGAATAAAAAATCAAAATATGTGTGGTACGTGAGGTGAGGAGAAGAGTAGTCACTGTGCAGCTGAATAAACAAATAGCATCTCATACTGCCAATCATGCTACTCTAAAAAAACAAATATGTACATTTCTAGTCCATCCGAACACATTCTCTTGAGAGTTTCCTCTGGTTCATTGTTCCATAGTTTTATACCTACATCCTCTATTTTCATCAAGATCTGTGTTTTCTGCCCCTTTATTCCGACCGGAGCCTAATATTTGGTATAAGGGCATGGGACAGTGGGTGCACCAGCAGTACAGCACCATGTACGTAAACAGGGGCATAAAGTGGTGATTCATAGTTTGTTGCCCCGAGAAACAAACATCCAAGAAACATATCTGGGTTGGTCCCATTTTTTTTCACTCTAGCCACCTACTCCTATGTGTGGATAGCAAATCTAGTCCTGGTCATACCACTGTGTACAGCGTTACCCCTATATTTCCCTTTTCGACCAAGAGATCGGTTGGATGACCAGTCTGTACTACTTTCACCCCCTTTCCTTCCTATTTGTACCAAGTCCGATGTACATACTAAATTCCCCCACCCCCACTTTATTTCTTGTTTGAACCAAGTACTCCCACCGTCCGGAATTACTTGTCATCAAAATGGAAGTGTCTAGAACTAAAATACATATAGATAAATCCATTTCAATGACAAGTATTTTCGGACGGAGGGAGTACAAGATTCGACTCCATGAAGTAGCTTTACCTCTAACAATAGAAGAAGAAAAAATAGGTGACGTTGGACCATCCGATCGAGAGGGGCTGAGAGGTAGAAAATGATGCACATGCAGCGACGTAGCGAGCCGGGGAAGTAGAGCTAAGGTGGTTTCGAACGAAGATATACGAAGGTCGTCGGGATGTGGATAGGTGGGCGGCGGAGGCCGGATCCGCCCACGAGCAACGCAGAAGGATCGGAGGACCTCCCGCACCGGCGCCGCCGAGAGATAACGGTGCGGCCGGCAGTGGGTCTCCTCCCTCGCTGTCGACGACGGCCTAAACGCTGCCCCTCCTCCCCTTCACCGACGGAGGGGGATACATCCGGATGTGTAACCAGCGGTGAGGATAGAAAGCTAGTGTTTCTTGAAGGGAGAAAGATAGTGTTACTACCCCTATCTTGTTTAGATCTGGAGAGGATGAGATATGTGAATAGAGCAACCCTAGCAAGCAAGCGCGGAGGCTCCGGTCTATATATATGTAGTGGGGTAGTTTTCCTTTTTTACTCCATCAAAACAATCGTTTAAAATTGTGTACTACTACATGCCAGGTCGTGGTTTTTTTAGTTGTTGATTGTTTTTTGAGATAGCTACCCGCTTGTTCCAAGTGGTGTTACGATGTGCCAGGTTGCACTTTGTATCGTTCAAGTCTGGTACTACAAGTCCCTCCATTAAATGAATAACCACTCCCTCGTAAAAATTGTGAACAAGACCACGGCTAAAATTAGCGGAAACGTGGGTTGCCCCAACATGCATTATTATTTATATTTTCTACTCCCTCCGTTCCTAAATATAAGTCTTTTTTATTAGCCACACCTAAGACAAGAATTTTTTTATTAGCAGTGAACCCCACATGTCATTGACACAAAAATTATGGCAAGATTCCCTTTGGCAAGCCAAAGTGTGTCTAACAATTTGAGCAACTTAGGTTAGGCAAGTGTGGCAAGTTTGGGAAAAAATAATGTGGCAACATAAGACAAACATAGTCACAATCCAAACAGCCCCGTAATTTTTTGTGACATGCATGAAAATTTGGTTAGTTAAATTTATAGTCAAAATTTGGCAAGGTGCATCAAATCAACACATGCAAGTATCAAAAGGAAAGTCACGGCATGCATGCATGCATTGTACTCCCTTCGTTTCCAAATATAAGTCTTTTTAGAGATTGCAAAAAGTGACTACATACGAAGCAGAATATGTCTACTCCTACATACGTACGAAGTAGCCCATTTGAAATGTGTAAAAAGACTTTTATCGAGTGCAGTGCTTTGATGTGTCGCGTCAACTCGTACAAGACCGAGAAATTTGATTACTACGACGCCCTCTCCGTCGCGGAGTGAGCTCCGGTGCCTTAACTGCACCTACCTTTGGTTGCATGACAGGAGGGCCAACCACCTGTTGGGCCCACCTTTCATAGACGCAAAGGCGGAGCAGCGAGTAGTAAGCTTCGCACACGCTATCCCTCCCGCACGAGGTGGACGGACATGAAGCAGTGGATTCGATACTGTAGAAGTAGGAGTAGCATCATTGTTCGTCTTCTCGAAGAGGCGAAGAGCCAAGCGCAACCCGAACGTGGCAGTTGCGAACGCTCGCGTGGTGCGGTTCCTTGGAGAACGCATATACTAGCCAGGCTCTTGCATGAGACAAAATTTCTACTCCCTCATTTCCGGTTTATAGTGCTTAATTCAAAAATCTCACCAATCAATGTAGATGGTGAGTGGTGGAATACAATTTATAGTTTTGCAAAAGCACCTAATTAATGCTCTTGTTTTCCTCAAAAAATTATGTTTATCAATGCATTAATTGCAACGCATGCATGCATAAAGTACATGCATTGTTCAAATTTCTCTTAATACTTGCATGCAATGATTTAATGCACCTTGGAATCTGAAAATGTGATGGAAAACAACCAAATTGAGCCTTATAAAAAGGAAAACATAAAATTTTGAGATAAGCCCTATAAACTGGAAAGGAGGGAGTATTGTCTAACAATTAAACTCCATTATCCATTGGTTGATACTCATTCTGCATAGGTCCACGCGCTTAGCACCGTTTCCTCCTGGGGTCACCAATGTTTATTTGCTAATTAATAGCATTGCATGCAATGAACTAGCCATTGCAAGTCATTAAAAGCATGCACACCTCTCATCTCTTATTGGTTGATATGTCAAGAAACAAGAAACAAGGTAGAAGTTAATGCACCGCGCCTAAGTGTTTTGGGACTATTTGGTTTTCGTAAGATGACTTACACACCTTAGATGGAGGGAGTAGTATAGACCTGTAAACCGGAAAGGAGTATTTGCCTTTCTAGAGATTTCAACAAGTGACTAGACTACACCGTGTGCAGTACCCCCTCCCTTCCGGTTTATAGGGCTCAAATCTCAAATCTCATGAACCAAGGCATTTTGCGATTGGAGGAATGTATCTCGTACTTTACGAAACTACCCTAATTAAACTCATGCATTAATTACTTAGTGGTCTCGTTTTCCTCTCCGCCTTGGTCGCGGTGCACAATATTGAGCACTCCTATATGACTAGCCTCTCTATCTACATGCGGGACATTTCAAAGCATCCGGGCCCGCGTGCCATCCACCAAATCACAGCGAGGTGCTACAGTCGAGACTCACCTGTCACTCCGGTGTGGCCGTCATGACCCGTCATATCACAAAACCCACACCTTTACCAGCAGTGGTAAGGTGACCTCCAAGTTGGACTGGAAGAAGCAACCATCATTTCACGGGAACGCTCGTTCAAGCCCTTTCTTCCCTTTCTTGAAGAAAACCTCACCTGTGCTACTCACTTCGCCATTTTTCTTACATGCACCGACGAAGGAAAGGTGGGCAAATCAGTTATGCTGCTATATTTTCATTCCAAGAATCTTCTTTTTGCGAAGCACTGACCGATTGTCACATCCTATTCTTTTCCCGTTTTCATTGCAATTGTGGTTTCCTTTCGATTGCTTTTTGTTTGTCAGTTCATTGATAGATCCTGGAGCACTAGGCAAAGAGTTGCCGGCGGACAACCCACTGGAGACAGCGATCTCCAGGAAGCGAGCACCGACCAACGAGTTGACCATGTTGGCGGGCCAACCCATGGAGATGAACAACTCCAAGAAACAAGCACTGGCCCAAGAGTTGAGGACGTTGGTGGACGAACTCCTCAAAGAAAGTTGGAAGAACAGCAAGGGCCCCACCGTGCCTACCCTAGGAACTTTGATTGCCACCTATGTGAGGCTCAAGACCGAGTTTGAGGAGATAGTCGCCGTTGAGAAGCAGTATTCCCCTGGCAAGGTGATGGCCCCCATCGAGGACGAGGAGATGGCCCCGGAGGGATGAGATCCCCCGGTGAGCTGCACAAGGTAAAAAATAATGGCTTATTACCATAGTTGTGGTTTTTGATTATTTGCAATGTGCTTGCTAATATGTTAGGGTTGTGCAGTGCGGTGGACGTCCTTGATGATTCCGATGTTGTGGCCCGCCCCTGTTGGCATCGCCCGAGATCGATTCGATGCGCTGTCCATCCTGTGGACATCGCCCGAAGATCGATTCGATGTCGCGTCGATCTGTGGACATCTCCCGTAAATCGATTCCCATGCCGCTATCCGCTTTGTGGTCATTGCCGAGAGATCGATGACAAGAAATAGTTGGTTGCGCTAATCCTTCGTGGTAGTTTGCATTGCCCTGTGTTTAATTACCGAACGATGCGTGTTATGAAACCATCTTAGGGCTAGTGCACTGTCTTGTGTGGGCGGATCTTGCTACTTTTGTTTGATAGTGAATCATGCGAACCCTCTCCGAGTTATGGAAACAGATGTATCCTCACCAGCTTTTGATGTAATATATGGCATGCTTAGATGTAAGTTTGAACTGTTTATCATATTAGCAGGGCTTGTTTGATGATTCTTGGTGTTAGTAGGCTAGCTACTGTGCGAGCTATAGTACTTGCAAAACACTCACCGAAGAGAAACGTTGGGGCTGATGAGCTCGTGGTACGCTTATACTTTTCCCTCGTCGATCGACCAATAGCCCTAGCTCCTAAAATTGTAGGCTTAGCGATTGATCAGATAATAGTCGACATACATTCAGGCCTCATTTGGCTCATAGGGTAGGAAAATCGTAGTAAAAGTACAGAGAACATGCAACACAAATCATAGCAGTGCAGAGACGTACTCCCTCCGTTCCAAAATAGATGACCTAGGCGGGCTAGTTTGGCCTAGTGGGTTTCAGTGATATGACGTGGTACAGTGCCGTCCAGTCTTCGCGTGTGGTAGAAGTATTGTGGGTACAGTAAGTTTTCTCGAAGAAGCAGAATTCAACGAAGTCATGATGGTTCCTTTGTCTGAACAACTTACAGTGGGAAAGGTCGGGCCTGCGATATGACCGGGGTAGACCAGGATAATTTTGTGCATGGCAGGTGGACCAGGATGGTCGACGTCCCACATGTCGGCGAATGAAAGTATTCTTTCCGATATAGTGGACGAGCAACAGTATTCATTGTTTATTTTTGATGAAAGCTATTGTCTCCATCATTATGACGGAGGAGTGTGAAACACGGCAGCCAGTGAACTTGGCATGTGCACCACTCCCTCCTTCCTCATGTAATGCCCAGGTTACAACTTTTTCTCACTTTCTCTCTATCTATTTCCTCTCAAATGTTTTTTACCTTTCTTTTTTTAAGACACAATTGTTTTTTATGCCTTTTTTAGAATTATTTTTTTATACCTAGGAGCACGTGTAGAGAAGGGCTCTTGCAGAGCCCACTCCTTGACTTTGGCAATGCCTCTCTCTCCTCCACATAAGGAGTACTACTACTTGCTATGCATGCATGCGGCGGGCAGCTGGCGTCTTGAGGGGCCAGGGCAGTGAGAGCGGGCTCCGGAAGCGGTCCGGACTCCAGCATAGCCCACCTCACATTATCACCATATATTTCTTGGAGTCCGTGCGCGGCGGGCGGGCGATCTCTTCTCCCTCCCCCGTTTCTCTCTTCTCAGCCGACGCCCGCCGAGCGATTAGATTTCGGCTATCGACGGTTTATTCAATTACGGTCCCACATGTCACTGAAATTGCAAGACAACGTGTGTCCCCTCTGGTGAGCGGCGTGCGAGCCGGACTGTCGGGGTTGCGACGCGTACGAGTCGTAAGTGTGCCGCCTTTTCCTTTAGAACTTGCGAAGCGTAACATTTTCGCGCGATCGATCGATAGAAATCCAGAACAAAATAACGAGGGCGGTGCTTTCCCGCTCGTTAGGCGGGCTAGTTCGAGTGATATGACGTGCTACAATGCCGTCCACTTGCTCCATTTTTATGTAAGCAAGAGTTTACACTCTTACGCGGGAGGAGTGCGAAACACCGCGGATCTGATTTTGATCGAGGGATAACTGTTCCCTGCCAAATAATGGAGGATTGTTAGCGATTATAGCATGATAGTTAGGGCATCTCCAGCGCTGGCCCACAAATTTACACTGGCATCTGTCCGAGGACACTGATGGATGCCATCCGATGCTGCACGCATACCTTTCGACAACTATATGAACTAACCGGAAGAAATTCGTGCAAACAAAGCAAATTTCAAATTGACCGGATGAAATTCATTACATTTCGAGAACTTTTCCTATAAACTGGATGAAATTCATTACATATTTCGCACAAACCGTACTAAAACCTACTGAAAACCTAATCTAAACGATCGCCGGGCCCCGACCACCATGTCCGGCCATGAACCCGAGAAAGCCGGCCATTGCCTTTGCCTCCTCCTTATCCGCCTCGATAACCTCCTCCTCCAGAGCACAAGGTTATGAAGATTTCCGCCTCCACGTCGCCATCAAGCGGCTAATCGGCCGCCGATTTTTATCCGACCAAGCTTGGCGTCGACTGAGTTGAGGAGCGGTGGCCTTCCTGGGACCAGAGCGTTGGCGACCTACCGTGTACTACTCTTCCTTGCTGCCGGCTGCGCCCGCGCACATGCGCCGGCTTCGTGATCGTGGCGGTGGAGGGTGGCCAGGGGGGACCCGGCAATCTCCTTCGTCTGCTCCTGCGAGAGTATGTCCAAGAGAGCTTTGGAGCGCGCCCGGAGCGGAGCCACCGATGTCCTTCGTCTGCTCCTGCGACAGTATGTCCAAGAGATCTTTGGAGTGCCCGGAGGCCATGGTTGGAGTGGTGCCAACAAAAGGAAGGGACCGGAGGAGAATGAGTGTGGGTCTTTGGCTATGGCTGGGAGCTGGGGCTCAAGTTAATATAGCGGGCGAATGGCAATGAGCCGCGGCAGACGGATCGACGGCTGGGAGCGGAGTAGGTTCGTCGGCAGCTGTGGTGTCATTAACGCGGAGCAGTTGCTTGCACCGGGATGCCACGCGGGTGGCGCTCTCTCGGCCGGCGCGCTGCTGCAATGCCGGTGCCAGTGAGAGGTCGCGTCGGGCGTGGATGCGGACGCTGCTTCAGTGACTTAACCGCAGGTGCGTTGTCTCACTAACATGTGGGCCCAACGGGCATCAGGCCCACATGTTAGTGACACACCAACTGCACCCTGCAGTTAAGGATGGTGAATGCGGCATTGATGTTCTGGAGAGACGGTGATTGTTTCAGGCGGGAAGCGCTCGCTAGCGATGGAAGAGG
This sequence comes from Aegilops longissima, assembly GCA_021605205.1. Classification (NCBI taxonomy): domain Eukaryota; kingdom Viridiplantae; phylum Streptophyta; class Magnoliopsida; order Poales; family Poaceae; genus Aegilops; species Aegilops longissima. The sequence continues at coordinate 561,744,497 of CM038682.1, forward strand.
TTTCGGTAGGCCAGGGCGGTCAGACGCTGGCGTGGTGGTAAAATGTGAACTCATGGATGACGAGCCTTTGAAGCGTATGCGGCACGTATTGACAACCAGGCGTCCATGCAACCGCTCTTGTCGCCAGCTAGAATTAGATGACCACCATTAGACACCACACAACCATACATAACTTATGAATAATGGACGAATCGATCAGACACACACTCGTGTGCAGTGGCACTATGATCGGTTGCTCACGATAGTACATACTCCGCACCATAGTAGCCTCTCTAGCTAGGCTGTTTTATAGATTGTCGTTGTGATGGACGATATACATGAGCAAGGCGCCGAGTCACGAGTATGACCGTTGGTCTTGAGCCAGGTGAATACATGCTCGGTGTTCGCGGAGGCCTCCAGCAAACGTCTAAACAGTAATGTCACATACGCATAATTTTGGTTTTTATTTCTTTCTTCATTGATAGGTAGGCCCGCATAGATAGATAGATAAAGAACACAAGCTGATGAGGCGCATGCGGACTATTTGACTGGTCAACCAGACAAATATGGAGCTATACGATGAGCCAGTGACCGTATAATCACCATATCTCGTATACAATGATCAAAGTGAGCTATCAAGACAAGTTCGATGACCGCCAATGCATTTTACTCGGTAAAAAATGACCAGGATTGAAGGGGAATCCAAATTTCCTTCGTCTTCTGTCCTTGAGCTCTTGACAAACCAATGCACAATACGGTTGTCCGGCCAGTCCACCCCAGAGCTCTCACCAAGCGACGTTCATGCCACCGCGTCGCACACTAACCGGTAAGGCAGCGATGGCATCCCGCTGCGCCGAGTTCCTCGCCGCCCACGACCGCACACAAAATGGTAGGGAAGCAATGGCATCCCGCCGTGCGAGTTAAATCGCCGCGCGACCGACAACTATGTGGGAGGAATTTGAAGATGCCAAGGCCGAATGGGCAGTAGAGCAAGAGGAGGCCAAAGCCGCACAGAGGGAGCGGAAAAGTCAGAAAGCACTCAAGAGAAGAGAGGCCCGCCGCCGCAAGAAAGAAAAGGACGCACGCGCTGCTGCGGAGAGGTCGGCGAAGATCCAAGCACGGTGGGGTGTCGCCAACAAAGCCGGGAAGGAGAACGACGATGTCTGGCCAGCATGTGAGAAGTAGTAGTACTAGTAGTTAGTGTGTGTGTGTTTGTGTCTGAGTACGAGCATGTACCAATACTAGTACTAGTTACTACTGTAGTTTTTAGAGCAAATTACCAGTACATTAGCCTAGACTAAATGGAAAAATTCCTATCCTAAGCATCAAATGGCATCTCTTTCTCTATAGGAATTGAGATGCATGTCATCTCACTTCCTATGATTTTCATATTCCTATCCTATGAACGAAAGGAGGCCTCTGTTGGAGTAACTACTGTAGCTAGCAGTACTGCTGGTACAGTAGTTTTCTTCAAGAAGCGGAATTCAACGAAGTCATGATGGTTCCTTTGTCCGAGCAACTTCAAAGTGGGAAGTGGGCCTGTGATTTGATGGCTCATTAGTCATTGTTACTGCGGCACGACGACCTGGGTGACTCCCTTGGAGTTCTGCATGCATGGCAAGTGGACCAAGATGGTCGACGTCCCACATGTTGGCAAACGAAAGTATTCTTTCCGATATCGAGGAGCAAGGAAACCGCGTGGTATAGTATCACTGTTAATTGGTTCGCAAAAAAAATAGTATCACTGCCGATTTATAATTATTTTTTATTTCTGATGAATGCTAGTGTTTCAACTCTTACGACGAAGGGTGCCAAACACGCACGCGTGCTGGATGTCCCACACGTCGCGAAAGGTGGGACATGAACAGCATGGTAGAGCCCAACGTAAAAAAACAGCGTGGTAGAGCGTCTCCACTTCTTCCACTTACGGTCGGAGACCACACGTAGTAGTACTTAGTGGTATGAACGATACAAAGTGCGACTGGAGAGAAAGACACGCCTAGTTGGAAGGTCTCGGGGCATACACGTAAACAAATATAAAAGTTAATATGTGCCTCCAACTAATATAGTAGTAGTAGAGTACTTAGGCACGTACTCCATAACATCACCGTGCATTGCACGTACAACATTTAGTGGTAGTACGTATTAAGAGACAAATGCCGCCTAAGAGTTCCCTTCTCGACCTAATTTTGGGTGTTTGGTAGAGTGTATGGAGGGTGCATGAGTCCACACTAGTTTAGCACAAATACACTAGAAGCATGCATGAAGAGAGCATGCATGAAGAGGGGTGCTGAGTTGAGCATGCATGAAGAGGGAACAACTATGCTGAGTCGAGAACGCAACCAAACACAACCTATATGCCATGCATGTTCATACCATTTGTGCCTTTCTACTTCACTTACTGCGCTACATTACTCAGGTCCGTACGTCCACTCCTGGGTACATGTCTGTCTCTTAGTTCCAGTCCCACGTGTTCTTCATATAGATGGATCGATCCTTGCATAACACGTGCACCTTGATGTCTCGCGTGTTGGCAAAAGGATGAACAAAGCTCACGTAAAAAAAATAGAGTGGAAGAACATAGATTCCGGACGACCGAGAAGGAGCAAGGAACCTCGTGGTGGAGCGTCTGCACTCATAATATTTAATATTATTCAGCGATATAAAATTAACCAATCATCTCCACAAATGGATTGGAAGAGTACGAAACACGGCAGCCCGGTGTAGTTACATCATACTAGTACATGGCTAACCCACGCTATCACCATATTTCTTGGCTTCCGTGCGACACCTATCTCTAGTAATCCCAGCAGCTGTATCACTTCTCCTCCTCGTCTCTATCAAAGTGTGGCGGGCTGGCATTTCTGCCTCTATTGAGGTCGGTTAACTATCACATGTTAGCAACATGCCAAGAGCATTCTAAAAAATTCCTTTCACATTCCGCTTTCAAAAGAAAAAATCCTTTCACGCATTTAATTTGCTGTATGCTTTGAGCAACTTGCATGTCCTATCTGCTCTGTTTGATACTCTAACTTAGCTAGAGGTTAGACTAACTCATGACTAACCCTGAACTAATCTGTAGCCAAAGAGGTGTTTGGGTGACAGGTTAGATTGACAATAAATGCACTTCATGGAGAGAGAAAAGTGATTTTTAGTGGTCCCAATGAGAACTATCTCCATTAGCACCTCTTGGGTGGGATAGTTTTTTTGGTGGGTTCGGTGCAACTTGCTCCAATTTAAACCCTCATGCTTGGATACTTTAGGGCTATTTGAGCCCCAACTAGCTCAAACTAACTCTAACCCATGGATCCAAACAAGGCCTTTGGCCGATCTCTCGACGCTGAGAGCGATCGCGTGCCGAGGAAGCGGGCGCTCTCGGCCGTCGCGCCACTTCAAAGCCGGCGCCAGCGAAAGGTCGCCTCCGCTCTGGCCGGGCATTAATGCGGCACTGACGCTCCAGTGCGACGATGACCGTTTCACGCGGGAAGCACGCGCTGGCAAGGGAGTGTAGGTTTTGGACCGTTTCAGGTGTAGTACTGGTAGTTTGCAAAACTACTCAATTATTGCACTCAGTTTCCTAAGAAAATGTGGTAAAAAAACGTTACTCCACAGCCCGCTTCCCTTCTCCTTCCTCTTCCACCGCCCGCGCGTGTTCGCGGGAAGCGACCGGTCAACCCTTATATAGGAGTGCTAGCACAAAAAGATGCATGCATGACCACTAAAATTTCCATATTAAAGCGCCGCTCCGGCGGGATATAAGTATAATTGTATTTACTTTAGCTAGTGATTTACGTGGCCATGTTAACGTGGTTGTGTCAAAAAAATGTCACTTCCTGCTCGTGATTTGCGTTATATAATTACAAGCAAGATTCTCGTGCATTGCACGGAACATCAATATGCATTTTTTTATAAATCACCTGTTGTGATTGACCCATGCAGGAGTAATCCCATGTGTAAAAACTAATGATATCTCGAGAATTTTATAGGAAAACTGGTATCTCGAGAATGTCATCGAAAAAATGAAAGATGAGAGATAAGGCGAGGAGGTGGAGCGTGGTGGTGGTGGTGGTCGAATGGGCGGATGCATGGGGATGGACGCCACCGGCAGGCGGCAGCGGCCACCATGCATGCTAGATTGTTCCAGAGACTTATTCCTTTTTTAATTGCTGAGCAATGAGGTTGCGGGTGATAATGATGTTGAGAGAGGTGCGGGCATCTTTTGTAAAATTATCATAGTTTGCTTTCTATTCGTCAGATATAGATCATACGGTCTGTATTACAAGATGGCAGGCACACCATCATCGCCAACTCGTTTTTTTATAAGGGTACAGATGATAAGTTTGTTGACTACTAAAGTAAAGTGGAATTTGTCCATGTTATGCAAGTAAATAAAGGTGATTGTTTATCATACGGGTAAGGTTGGATGAAGGGTGGTAGGAACAAATGCTCCGCCTATAGCATGTGTGTGTGAGATGGAGTCTTAGTGTGTGTGTGTGGGGTGTGTGTGTGTGTGTGAGAGAGAGGAGAGAGAGAGATGGAGTCTTAGTTTGTGTGTGTGAGAGAGAGATGGAGTCTAAGTGTGTGTGGGGGGGGGGTGTGCGTGTGTGTGTGTGTGTGGGAGAGAAAGAGAGAGATGGAGTCTTAGTGTGTGCGTGTGTGTGGGGGGGTGTGCGTGCGTGCGTGGGTGTGTGTGTGTGGGCGTGTATGTGTGTGTGTGTGTGTGTGTGTGTGTGTGTGTGTCGCGGGGTCCTCTGTGGCGGATGTAATTTAAGTGTGCATGGCTTCATCATAGAGAGGTGATGTGTATGGCAGAGGCCACCAACGATGGGGTGCGAGAGAGAAAATGCTCGTAGAGAGGAAAGAGAAGGTGCGTGCGCGTGAGAGGAGTAGACATCGAGAGAACGTGTTTGTTCGAGAGACACCGAGGAAGACTACTATATATCGATTGTGCAAATGTAGGCGGGAATTAAACAAAGGGATGGTCTTATTGGTTTCGGGGATATAGGGGAAGAGTGAGAGGCGCGGGGGTAGCTAGAAGGAGATTGTTAAGTGTGAGTGTGTGTTTTACCCATCCAGGCGGAAGTTATGTGCACAAAAGAGGAGAACGATTCGATGTGGCGTTAGATTGAGGGTAATTAACTACGTATGGAGACATAGAGACCTTGAACGTGCATGTGTGAGAGGTATACATGTATACATGGGATGTGTGTGTGTGCGCGCACGCATGATCGAGATAAAAGAAAGAAGACATAAGTCATAAGATCAACGACATGGGAGAGATGGATCGGTATGACAATATGCATGCATGTGAGAATGCAGGGAAGAAGGCCCGACAATTGAGCATGTGTTTTTGTCTTTAAGAGATAGTGGCGTGAGCTAGAGCATGCATCTATGGCGAGCAGAGGGGGTGAGGTGCAACGATTGTGCAAAAGAGATCAACCTATAAATGCATATGTATGGAGAGACATATATAGTGTGGGTGATAGGAAGCAAGACTCCGTGCAAGAAAGAAATGTTTACGGAGAAACTACAGATAGATACAGAGATGGAGATGCTAGCTAGAGGGACATCCGCTAGTTTGGGTGTTGGATATGACCGTCGGGTGGTTCAAAGGGTGAAGTTATATATGTGTGTGAGAGGGCACTTGACTGCATGTAGAGAGAAATATGTGTAGTGTGCGTGATAGGAATCAAGAGTGAGGGCGAGAAAGAAGGTTGATGGAGAAACAGATAAATAGAAAGATAAAGATGCTAGCTAGTGTGCGTTAGAGAAAGGAGTCGAATGGATCAGAAGGCTGGGTTATGTGTGTGGGTGTGAGAGAGATAGAGAGAGGGTGCATGTGAGTCACATACAAACAAATATCAGAGAGAAATGAGATCCAGAGAGATGGAGTTTTGTGTCTGCGAGAGAGAAAGATATTTCACAACGAGAGTGATAGCTAGAGAGACATATGAGGGAACGCAAGATATCTCTAGGGAGAGAGGGTGTGTGTGAGCGACATACAAGAGAACAATGGAGAAATATGAGACCCTGGGAGACAGAGTTTGTGTTTGTGTGTGAGAAAGAGATATTGAAGAGGAAGAGTCGTAGGTTCTCATATCTAAGGAGCGAAAGACATCTCTGTATGAGGGGTGCTGAGTGGCACACATGGGAATAGTAGAGAGAAATGAGACCCCGGGAGACAAAGTTTTGTGTTTGTGTGAGAGAAAGAGATTCCACATGGAGAATCATAGTTAGAGACACATAGCAGGGAGAGAGATATACTTAGAGAGAGATAGAGTGATGAAGGTCGAGGGAGAGAGTACCGTCAGTGTGTTACGAAGATAAAAGATCATTGTCGACATACAGGTAGCATGAGAGATACCTGAGAGACGATGAACGCGTATAGGTCCAGAGAGATAGTCCTATATAAGCATGAGTGATAGCTATATGAGACGAATATCTGGATTAAAGAGGATTCAAATATTTAAACTGGAGATCACGACATCGATAATATCATAACGCAAATTGGTGTATCAAACATGCATATTCATTTGAATTTGGGCACACGTGTAATGTTATATAGTTTATCAATATTGGTGATCCATAGATTCTTCAATTACAAACAATGCATGGTTTATATGCAATTAATGTCTAAACGGGATTACACTATATGTTGCGTGTGTGAAACACATTATACATGTTTGAGAAGTTAAAAAAAACCCGCATGAAACACACATTAATTGGAGACAGTTAGCGAGGAATGCATACATTGGATTTCAACATAAAGTGGTTTCAAATATTTGAAAATCCAAATTGATGGATACAACCTTATGAATCTGAGATCATGCCATTTGTAAACCATATTTATGTATAAATGGTCTTGTGCTTTTGAAAGTATATATAAAAAAATGATGTATATAGAACGTAATTCTAATTGAAAATGGATCCCGCCCGAAAAAATAGAATACAAACGGGATTCGAATTGAGTTGGCACGGTAAAAGTGCACTCTGCAAAATTTGAACAAAGCGGGAAAAGTCGCACTAACCGCCCGAAACCAAAATTTGCGAGATGGAAATCACTACTGCCTATCCCTGCCACGCAAAGCCTATCTGCTGGATTTCTATAGGTTTCGATAGGGGTAGGTTTGTAGTTTCACCCAAACGCGGCGTAACCGCCTCTCACCCGGATTCATACACGGTGAGCGCCAAAACACAGGGTGTCCTCGGCCGAAATCGACTCCCTCCCCGATTCATATTCATACACGGTGGGCGCCAAAAACAAACTCTCGTCGAAAAATATTTGGTGTATGTGAGATTACCGTCCTATCCCCAACCGACTAATGTTGTTGTGATGTAGTAGAAATTTGAAACGGGGGCTAAGTTTGTAAATTTCCTCGCATTTGAGACAAGCGCGCCCTGAGTACATGGTTCCCCCCTTCCTCTCTACCTCCCTTTTCCCCATTCGTACCCCGTGGGCGCCAAAACATCCTCTCCACCCGACCCTCCTCCGCCCGCCACCGTCCGCCACCCCATCCACCACCGTCCTCCTCCACCATGCCGGAGCTGATATCCCGACGCCGCCGTCCATTACAAGAGATCGACCTCTCTCATCCACGCCATCGGACCGGGATCCTTGCATCCCGTCCTCTCGCTTCATCCCCGCCGTCGTCCACCTTGCTGGCGCCGCTCCTACGACCGTCTCGTCCACCGCGCCCCGCCGCCACCGTATACCCTCCTAGATCTTCTTCCATGCCGCCGACAGCCATCGCTACAGCAGCACCGTCAAATTCTCAGCAGATGCATACACGGCGCCGCACCAGAGGTGGTACTCTTTCGTATCTGCTCAACTTATTTATCGCAGCAAGAAAATAGATCGCCACTGCTTTACTCTGATTTCTTGTCTTGGTTGTGAAGTTGCCTTTGTCCGGTTTGCACCTTCAGATCCGCCATGGCACGCTCAACACTATACTCCCAATGCTTATGGTTTTCCCCTTTTATATTCCACACTAGTTAAATCACAGTAGAATAAATTTCAAAATTGGGTCAGTCGATTTTTCTGAGCTCGCCGGAGTTCGCCGGTGCGATCGAAGGGGCTCGAGTGGTTGTGGGGGCCTCGTCGAATGAAGAAAACTCGACGTGGGTGGGGGTTGGTGCGCGGGTGGGGGTGGGGGTGGCGGAGGAACACAGGCGGTGGGGGCCTGTAGTCCGGCCGGTGGCCCGTGCGGTGTTCTGTATGGGAAGAATCAGAGACGAGGAAGAAGAAGGGTTAGGAGACGTAGGATCTTCATCCAACCGCCTGAAATGGTCGAGAGACAGTTGGGAGTTGCATTATTAATGCGCTCTGGTTCATCATGTGTGGGCACTGCGCAACCAACATTTTATTATCCAAAATCTGCTTGCTCTTCTTTACCATGTTCGATAGAGCTGGCCTGTACGTGATCGATAGGCTTTCAATTACTAGCGGCAATACAACACCGTATTTTCAAGCAAGTTCCACTTTCCCGATTTATATATCGTGGTTATGGTGTACCCCTGTTATGTACACTATGATCTGCCTAGTTGTTGTGTGCTCTTGTTATCATGGTTTGGCAATAAACTCTCTATACAGTATATTATGAACTATCATCTGCCAGCTATCCTTACTTCTGGAGCCTATTTTTTTGTGTACTTGTGCCAGATTATATAAATGCACGCATCATATTACAGCTCACATGAGCTCTCTCATCAGAATCCAGTGATAGCACATAAGTGTTTACATGGGCGCCCCTATATTAGAATATCATCTGCATTACAAAGATAATCTCACAACTATTTATGTTTTCATGGCTCTTAGATATTATACGCAATTACAGTGAACATCAGAATCCATGCATCATAAGAACATTGTGGAACACCGCAATGACTTACAAAATTGGCACCAAGGCATTGATTGCCATTCTGGAAGTGAAACTCGTACGCTCCCCACCTGTTGATTCTTGTTCAGAATATCATCCTAATGACTATTCTAACCTCGACGAGTCAAAGGCAGATGGCCTGTCCTGTTCACCCATCAAGGTGCCTATTCTAATTTGGCAAGGCTTTATTGATTGCATGTTTCTTGCATATGTTGTATTGCATTTCTTCTAGTTTGTTGCACGGCCATCTGCTTAGTTTACTCATCATATAACTCGAGATGCCATGCCCATCCATTATCAATACATATTCCATCTGTCATCATACCATGTTTTTCCACTCAAATGATGTTCTTGTGCATCAGACATCAAAAAGGAAGAGGGTGATTGCCGAACCTAAAGGAGCATCAGCAAAGTCCTTGAAAAACGTGGTGGTGCCGGAGAAATCAGACGGCGCCCCACTTATATTGGTTGTACAACCAGTGACACAAAACATAGGACTGACTCCAGCAGACTGTACCCATACTTCACTGGCCACACCACTAGCCCCACCACACAGGACCTGCACTCCAGCAAAAGGTATACCAATTTCATTTGCCATAGCACCAGTCGTACCATAGAAAAATCCCACTCGAGCAAAAAGTACAGCAAGTCCACCGGCCGAAGACCTATCCCAACTGCAGAGACGGCCAATTCCTGCAGATTGGAACCCCATTCCATTTATTCCCAGTTTAAAAGACAATGCTTTCAATGTTGTTAGGGACTACATGCATATATTACCATCATGGGAAGATTATAGTGAAGACAAACACCATTTTCACATCTTCCTGTCCAACTTACGTGTAAGTGCTATTATTCATGGTTATTATTTTCCTGTTTTCTGCTGATCGAACACATCAATGTTTTACATTACATTGTTGTAACTAGGCGAGGGTCAATCTAGATAGTCATGAAGAGAAAAGCTTGCTTGTGCTTTTCAAGGAAGCATTGCAGCAGTATCGGTGTTACCTGAGGAAATCACACTTTGATGGCAAGTCTATAAACGAATTTCTGATGAAGTCTCCTTTGCTAAATTTAGAAGACATTGAATGGAAAAACCTTGTTATGCCTTGGTCTCGTTCGGGATGAGGTCTGTCTATGAAATCACATGACAATTTGAACTTCTACTTTTCCGCATGTGCCTTACGGATCTTTTTGCAGGAAATCTGCTCAAAAAGAATTCGGTTTGAAAAGAACGAGGATATCGCAAATATGCTGCCCGCTGCTTTGCTCTTGTTAGTACCTGTTGTCATGTATCACTGTACTTGCATACATACCTGGTTCATTATGTGACAGCAGTATGCATGATAGCTTGCTTATCAATTGTTCGCCCAAATTATCTAATCTGTATGAATGGTTACATTAGTGTAGAATATATCCAATGCCAATGAATTTTTAGCTCGCATTGTTCTTGTAAGTACATGTTGTCCTTTATCGGTGTACTTATATTGACAGTAGTTGTTCATGTACCATCACTCTGCAGCTTATTTTCCTTTACCTCCATTTTCTACACATCGATCTATATTTACTCTTACCATAAGGTTGGTCTTGAAGAAGTTTAGCTGTGCATTGCTCTTGGCTGTGCCTTTTGCCTGTATCGCTGCACATACATTTATAGCTACTTGGTTATGTAGCATCACTCTTCATCTTATCTTAAATATTATCCATTTTTTCGTATATTATCACATCTATATTTACTCTTAACAAAATGTAGAATAAAGGCAATGCTTATGAAGAAGATTTTGTGCTAAACTTCTTGAATTGCCCCCCATCAGCATGGACAAGGGCTTTATAGAGCCTATCTTCACCAGTAATGTAAGTTTGTCCTTCTCAAGCCTTCAAACTTTTTTTGTGTATATTTGGTTAGGCATGACTGCAACAACTGTTTATTTTTGGTGTTTGCATCAAATTGCATGTTTAAAGTTTATTACGTACATAAACAAAAGTTTGTCCTTCTCAATTTAAGTTTTCAGTTGTACAACCAAGTTCCTTCTTCATACCATGTAAATTAAACTATCTGAGCAAGTGATCTTCTTTTGCTTTGCATGTATGCTTCATTCTTCATTCATAATCCGGTGGTGTGGTGAACCTACCTACTACTGCACAATGTCATATTCTGCAATGTCTTAACTATGAACAATGTCATATCATTCTACTATTATTTAAACCGTCTCTTTATTTGCCAATCTGAAATGGGATAAATTGACAACACACTAACCATTGATACTTATGAGTTCTTGATCGTAATCCGGTGGTGTCGTGAAGCTGCCAACTCCTTCACAATGTCATTTCCTGCCATGTCTTGACCTGAACAATACCATATTGTGTTAATGCAATTTTAAACTGTGTCACTTTATTCGTCAAGAAGAAATGTGATGAATTGTCAAGACTTGATACTTTTATGTGCAAAACCTGTCATCATCTGCTTGTTTATCTTTCGAGTGAGGAAGATATAAGTGTTGAACAAGCTAGATCTCATCATCTTGCTCACCTGCTTTATGCAGCAGCTCCCAAAGAGGCTAACCTTTCTTGAACTCTATTGAAGTGGTCGGTTTTGTATATTATTTTGTCGGCGTGTTTATTTGCTTTGGTGGCGATCTTTGATGCCCAGTGTATGTAATCTCTTTGTCTGCTTGTGCTTTATTATCATAGTGGCGAACTTTGATGCCCAGTGGATGTAATATGCCGTAATTTGTTTATTGTATAGTCTAGGTTTTTTCTTATTCACGATGTTGCAGTTATTTTACTGTATATATCCTGTCTTTGCAGTAAACCGGCCAAACCGTAAAATTACGGTACATAATCGGGCCGTCATGCAATCACGATGTATGATCCGCATCATGGGCCCCGTCAAACTGGCCCACTTGTAGGTTCGGGCCTTTAATAGGCCGAGTAACCCCCAGCCCTCTTTTCGCAAGAAAACTCAATGGGCTTTTAGGAGGATGAGAAGTAGGTTGGGCCTGAAACGTGCCGAATAGCTCACTGGCTAGCAGCAGCCCGAAATGGACCCGGTCCATGATTGTGCGAATCAATTCACGGGCTTTTAACAGGCCAAAGTTGCCTCGGTCCTTGTTTGGCCCAATCAGATATCCGCTGCGAGCAGGGCGGATGCAAACCGGGCCGTAATTAGGCCCAACTATATGACGGGCTTTTAACAGGCCGAAATTAATATAGGGGCGAAATGTTAAACGGGCCCTTAACAGGCCGAAACTAAATGGGCCTTTAGCAAGTGGGCCCAAAAGCATAGCGTCCATTTAACGGGCCGAATCTGATATGGGCCATAATTGAGCCCAAAGCCTCTTAAAGGGCCGGACCTGATCTGGGCCGTGATTTGGCCCAGAAAGTGGGAGGCTTTTAACGGGCCGAATCTTATATGGGCCATTATTAGGCCCAGAACGTGGCAGGCCATTCATGGACCAGATCAAATATGGGCCGACATTTGGCCCAAAACATGGCAGCCAATTAATGGGCCGGCCTACTAGGGTCCTCAAAATCTTGTGGCCTACAGCTGGGCCGCCCATTAATGTCGGCGAAATTTCATGGGCCTTTAGCTGGGTCGGCCCATTATGATCCGCAAGAATTTTGTGGGCCTTTACCTGGGCCGGCCCATATGGCACACAAAATTCTTGTGGGCCTTTACCTGGGCCGGTCTATTATGGCCCGCGAAATCTTGTGGGCCTTTAGCTGGGCCAACCCATTATGGTCCGCAAAATCTCGTAGGCCTTTAGCTGGGCCGGCCCATTATGGTCCGCAAAATCTTGTGGGCCTTTAGTTGGGCCGGCCCATTTAAACTTGATGGGCCGTGCCACGTGTCGACGTATCATAGGCGCCTTCTGTCCAATGAGTGGATGACATCTGTCCCAACGATGAGCCGACACGTGTTTCCTCTAGCCAATGATGATTTTACACGTGGAAAATCCCCATTGGTCGGGGCTGTTAACGGGTTATCTCATCCAAAACCCGACCCGATAGCTTAACGGCGTTCCGTTACGGTGGATGCCACGTGTCGGTCACCCTTGACGAAAGCACTTCTATGACGCGTGATTTATCATCATGGAAGTGGACACTTCCGTGATGATAATTTTCGTAATGTCATGGAACACTTCTACGACAGCACAGGTATGACTATCTTGATTCTGTCATAAATTTGTCATGGATGTACATGCATGACAAAAAACGCGACCTACTGTGACAAACACGTATCATCACGGAAGTGTATTTTTTTTGTAGTGAAGTCATGAAGAAAGCAATAGCAACATACTAAACGATCAAGTGCTAAGCTAACGGAATGGGTCAAGTCAATCACATCATTATCCTAATGATGTGATCCCCTTAATCAAATGACAACTCATGTCTATGGCTAGGAAACTTAACCATCTTTGATTCAACGGGCTAGTCAAGTAGAGGCATACTAGTGACACTCTTTTTGTCTATGTATTCACACATGTATCAAGTTTCCGGTTAATACAATTCTAGCATGAATAATAAAAATTTATCATGATATAAGGAAATAAATAATAACTTTATTATTGCCTCTAGGGCATATTTCCTTCAGTTTTGATGTGGAAAAACTTTCTGGGGTGCCACCCGCACTGGGGATTGTTTAGGCATATCTTCAGTTGCCGTTATCAGTCGGTGAAGAAAGCAAATCCAACTGATGAGAGGACGCATGTGATCCAAATGTGCGGGGGACTAGGAATCCAGATGAAAGGTAGGAGCACTTTTCCTCCTATGACCCTTCCTGAATCGGTTAGGGGGTGGCAGTCAACTTGGTTTTACTACAAAGATGTCCTGACTCCTGGTCAGTCGACTGGCCTTCCCCCTTTTTCTCTGCAAAGACTCCGCAACCCTCGTTCGTTGACTATATCCGTGGAGGAGAAGGGTGAGGTAGCTATTTTGGTCGATGCAGTTGTTGCATTGGTCCAGGGTGGAGTGACAGGCATGGATCTGTTGGAGGTGTTCCTCACTTGATGCATCCAACCCTTGCAAGCTCGCGACCACCCCATGTGGATGTACTCGGGCCTAGAAGACACCGCTCGGACCCACCCGGAGGAGGTCAGTGAGGAGAAGGTGGCCCAGTGGCTTCGGGGCATCACGGGAAACAAGTACAACCCGCTTGGATCTAAGCGGATCTTGCCATTCAATGCCAAGAACTCTCTAGGAGAGGTCAGGCGTAATTTGTCGAGTGTTTTGTATTCTTCAAGATGCAGTTATTCTGGAATCCGGCTGATACTTGCAACTTGTGCTTTGTAGGTTTTCAGTAACATGTACTCGCCCGTGCTGAACGGAGAGCAGCACCACGAAGGAGCAGAGAGCGAGGGCGGAAGCGCTGACATTGAATACGCTGATGACAGCGACGACGACAATGCCGACTCCGATGACAGCGGGGAGGTCGATTCACCACCATGCTTCGAGCGACGCTCCAAGCAGTCACAAGACCCTACAGGAGGTGATGGCAAGGCAGCAGCGTCGAGTGCGAGGATTCCTAAGGGCACTCGGACGTCTACTCCAGAACCGACAAAGAAGACCGCCAAGCAAGCCAAAGTCGCTTTGCCCAAACCTCGGAAGGCTTTGCCTAGGATCAAAGTGGTTGTGCCCATCGCATCGGCGTAAGTGTTTATTTTCCTTTTTCCTCATTCCTGTTGTCACTACAAAAAAAAGATGCATCCGTGACATTTTGGACCGAACGAAATTTTTCTGTCATGCTTACGACACTTCTATGACGATAATTGTGACAAAACTCGGTATCATCATAGATGTGGTGGGCTCCTACTTCTATGACGAAAAAACATGACAAAAAATGGGCTTTTCGTCTTGGGCGGGCCGGAGACGCAGCTGTATGACATTCTTTGGGCCGTCCATGACGAAAAAAACTGTGGTAGAAGCGAGGGCAAGGAAAATATCGGGGAGTTCCCGGTTATGGTGGGTGGTCGGGGCCGAGCGATGCGCGTTTCTCTCATACACGTACGCGCGTGGGTGCGAGGCGTTGGGCTCTAACGGAACCCGGCGAGGCGTTCGCCTCATCGAACCCGGCGATTGCCTCGCAGGTACGCGTTCTATCGAACTCGAGCGATCGATCGATCTGGCTGTTAACTGAACCCGATCGAGCGATTCCTTCGCTATTGCTGCTAACTGAAGCCGATCGAACCTACTGCCTCTTGATAAACAATGAGCGTTGTTGGGGGGTTGGATGAACAGTTCCCGGTGGGGTTGGATGAACAGGACCCCCTGGTAGTAGAGGTCATTGCCGCTAGATGAACAGGACCCTGATCGAGCCGGTTGGGGGTGGATGAACAGGAGCCCGTGGAGGGCTGGATGAACAGGATGTCGTGGAGGGCTGGTTGAATAGTAGCCGGTGGAGGGCTGGATGAACAATAGCACGTGGAGGGGTGGATGAACAGGACCCCGTGGAGAGGGTTGGTTGAATAGTAGCCGGTGGAGGCTAGATGAATAGGAGCCCATGGATGAACAGTCGCAGGTGGAGATTGGAGCAGGTCGACGGTGGATGAATAGTAGCCCGTGGAGGCAGTACACGGTGGATGAGCAGTAGCCCGTGGAGTCCCGTTTTGTGGTACGCCACACCCCTCTTGATGAACAGGACCCCTGTTTCGAGCATAGCACTCCAATACAAGTCTGTTTCCTCCGTTTTGCGGTACGCCACACCCCTCCCGATCAACAGGACCCCGATTCGACCATAGGAGGTCGAAGAGAGGTCTGTTTCCTCTGTTTTGCGGTACGCCCACACCCCTCCCGGTGAACAGGAGCCTGTTTTGACCGTAGGCAGTCGAACACAAGGCCGTTTCCTCCATTCTGCGGTACGCCAGGCCTCTTTCCGATCGGCTATTCCTTCCAAGCCGGTTGGCTCCCGATGAACACGACGCATTCCGTTGCCTCCCAATGAACACGACGACGCAGTTTCTCCGTTCCGATCTAGCCATGTACACGAGCCCTGGCCGTACATATGCGCGAGTAGGCGTTCGAGACCCCGCCCGTATGTACATATGTGGCCGTATTTACTTTCTTGCACCCTGGTTGTACGTAAATGTACATGCTACATGCGCGCCTCTACTACGACATGTGCCCTTACTCGGCCACGGTTCATTGTTGCAGCCTGCAGATAGACCGATCGACCAGTATGTACATACACGTTCGCGACCAGAATGGCAACGCTACGTATGCTTCGACCAGGTGGGTCCCGACTGTCAGGGAGGATAAGGAGGCACTTCCTTGCGTGCGAAGATGTAGCTGGTGGGTCCCAACGGTCAGGGGGGAACATTTTTTTCGCGAAATACGGTGGCCCGTCCGGTGGGTCCCTGCTGTCAGGTGGAGGAATCATTATTTTGCTCGTAATAAGGAGGCACTTCCTTGTTGCGGCAGTGGACCGAGTTGTCAGCCTCTCCACGTACAATACTCTTCCGATGGAAGTCGTTCCTTGACCACATTAACCACGCCGCGCCGAGAGCACCAAGGCGGTGGACAACGACGAGGCCTAGGAAGGGGACGACGCAGAGCCGGAGAAAGATGCGGCAGTGGATGCCCATGCGGAGAGGAGTACGAGGGTTCACTGGTTCGGCTGCGGTGTGAGGCTGCCGTCGCCGCAGAATAATAGGGGGTGTGGGTGAGTAGAGGGATGGCCTGGCCAGTGGTGGGAGTAGTAGGGGGCGGCGAGGCCTCCACCGCAGCATAACCGGCCACGGGAGGCAGGAGCAGGCGCGATCGGTGCTGGTTGGGCGGCTAGAGCAAGAAGAACAGAGGTTGAAGAAGCACTACGGCCGTTGGATGGACATCGTACGGTCACTAGAGCTAGAATTGTTCATATTGACTAATTTGACAAATCCCTCCATCCCCGTAAACTTAGTAGGCCCACAAGTCAGCCTCCCACTGCGGTGGGTCCTAGCTAGTAGGGGGAGTATTCATTTTTTGTGCATAATAAGGAGGCACTTCCTTGCGTTCGAAGATATAGCTAGTGGGTCCGAGCAGAGAGCGGGGGGCATTTTTCACGAAATACAGAGGCCCTTCCGGTGGGTCCTAGCTGTCAGGTGGAGGAATCATTATTTCGCGCATAATAAGGAGGCATTTCCTTGTGTGCGGCCGTGGACCCAGCTGTCAGCCTCTCCACGTACAGTCCACTTCCGAGGGATATCGTTCGTTGACCACGTTGACCATGCCGCGCCGAGAGCACCAGGGTGATGGACGACGACAAGGCCTAGGAAGGGAACAACACAGAGCCGGGGAAGACTCGGCAGTGGTTGCCCACGCGGTGGGGAGTACAAGGGTTTACTGGTTTGGCTGCCGTCGCCAGAAAATAACAGGAGGTGTGGGTGAGTAGAGGAATGGCCTGGCAAGCGATGGAGTAGGGTGGGGCGGTGCGGCCTGTGCGGCAGCACAGCCGGCCACGGGAGGCAGGAGCAGGCAGTCCCACCGGCGCTGGTTTGGGCGGCTAGAGTAAGAAGTTCAGATATTGAAGAAGCAGCATGACCGTTGGATTAACATCCAATGGTCACTGTAGCTAGAATCGTTTGTGGACTAAGTTGACAAAGCCTTTCATACACGTCAACCTAGTAGACCCACAAGTCAGCCTCCAAATCTGTCCCAAACAGCATACAGCCCAAAATTTCTAGCCTGATTCAAATTAATTTAAAAACTAAACATACCTTAATTTAAATCCAATGAAATTTTACCCGCATAAAAACAATGAAATTTAAAATATCAAAATTCGAAAGAAAAAAGTATTTTGGAACTAATTGCTTGTTTGATGTATTTTTTCATTTTACAGCCCATTTATTATTACTTGTAGCCAATTTCTTATTACTTATAGCCCATTTTCTGGGTAAGCCCGAATGCATCCCTCCTCGTCTTGAAAGATTTCTGGCCCAGCAGGGCGTAGAAAAGCAAGTAGGCCTACGTCGGTTATTCTACAAAAATCAAAATAGCTGCGCTAGCCATTTTCAGAAAGGAAAAAACAAACTGGGCTGGTCATGTGGTAAACATATGAAATAAAAGCCTGGGCTAGATGGGCCACAGCTCCCGCACAACCCAGTTGATACCCTTCTCCGTCCCGAATTTTTTTTACTGCGCGCGCTGCTGGGTCCCTACTGTCATCCTCACCATGTACAGTCATCTCCTTATTCCTCTTGGTTGTTTACCATGTTGACAACACCGAAGGGTGGCTCCACGGCGAGCTAACCAAGGCGGAGGACGACGGTGAGGCCTCGGACGGGAACGAACAGGAGTCGGGGAAGATGCGTAGAGTTTTAGGGTGCGATGTGGCCACGATGTGTGCGCGGCACCACAACCAGCCGTGGGAGGCGGGAGCAGGCAGTCCTGCCGGCGTTGGTTTGGCTTTGGCGGCTGAACGAAGAGGAGACTAAAGAAACACGACCGACATTGAATGTCAATCCAACGGTCAAGGTTGGCACAGTCATTTGTTGACTAAGCCGACACCAAGTAGCATACTTTTTTATATATAGGAAGAAAAGAAAAACTGGGCTCGTTGGCCTGATAACATTCCTGAAACTGCGACCGTTCGATCTTGCGTCGCAACTAAAACTGCGAGGAAAATGCGTTTGTCTGTCGTCCTCCTCCCAGGGAACGGTCGCCACACAAGTGACTAGCAACCTTGGTTTTCAACCGAGAGGTCTTGGGTTCGAGTCCCAGGAACTCTAAATTTTTTCCTCCTTCCTTCCTCGCAAAAAAAGAAAGAATATCAAAGACTTGAGAAGGCGTACAGAACAAGCTAGTGTACCAGTAAAGAGACATTGCTAAGTTTTAGAAAAAAGAGAGACGTGCTCCTGTAGCTGATTCGAATCCAAACCTAGACTATGACTATATATGGTGCTATGCTACTCTGCAAGTAATCAAACTGACATATCCAACATTCACTTCTCCTCTTCTCTACTTACTCTGCCTAGCATCAGAAGCTCTAGCCGCAGCAACCATGTTCGCTGGCTGCTCATCCACCTGCTCTTAAGCAGGCAACAACCAGATATGCGCCAAGCCGCCACCCGTACCATCGCCTGTGGGTCTTATCACACCCCTGCCGGCACACGCACCGCAGCCGGTTGCTCATCGCAACCCGCTGCCGTTAGTGTGGTGCCACTGCTGCAAATTATGCAGAGTCATCCGTCGTGTCTCAACCTTGGCCGAGTCTTCTACAAATGCCTGAATCATGGGGTAATAATATGTTTAAGTGTTGTTCTGCTGCTTTCAGTTGCTGATTTTTTAATAGTTTGGTTGATGATCTTCCAATTTGATTCGTGTAGAAAAGGGAAGATTCATGTGATTTGTCTTTCTGGGAAGTTGCTGATATGGGGGAATGCTACTACGCTGATTATTTGGTTAGCTGAGGAATCCCAATACCAGCAGGTTGGGGTGTTGGACAAATAATCAAGGAACGCGGAAGAGGAAGATGCAGAGCGAAGGTTAAAGATGCGTTCCTCCGATCATGGCCAAGCAACAATCTTTGAACGGCCTTGACAAAGAATGAGGAGATGAAAGAGCTTGTGAAGATATTGGGCAAAATCGATGTGCTCTGTAGGATGATTGTCTCTTTATTTGCAGTGTATGTAGCACTCGTGATGTATTCAGTTTCTATGACATGAGCACTTTGCTGAAACTACTGATGAATGAAACCTGTTTAGCAGGCTGGGCGTAGTGTTGTGAACATCTAATGATTTCTCTTAATGGAAATCGGGGGTATCCCATTTTTCTCATAAATAAATAAATAGTAGAGGCCCTTTTGCTAATAAATAAATAAATTAGCAGAGGCCCTGTCGGGTCAGATTTGTTTCCATTCGAAGATGTCGAGCAAATTGCAGTCCAACAACAAACTATGTCATCAAATTCAAGTTTCACAACCATATATGAGTACAACTAAACAACAATGTCATCATGTTTTAGTAGTCATACAATCACCAAACACAAATCAACATACATAATAAGTGATGTTCTCACAGCAAAATACTAAACAACAAGTTCATCAGGTTTCAGTTGTCATAGCAAACACAATTTCACATAGTTGAAAAAAAACGTCTTCTAACAAGCAAATGCAACAAAAGAAATCTAATCATCATCCGCAGCAGCAGCGTCAACATCTTTGCCATGTGTATCAGTCTGAATCGTAATTCCCCACAATGCCATCTTCTTCTTCATCGTCAATGTCCTCGAACATTGGCTTCTTCTTGATCAACTCTTGTATGTCCACAGCCTGATAGGCAATCTTTTCGCCAGCGTCATTGACGTGATGGTTCTTAGTGATATTAGGAACATCTGTGGAAATGTGTACATCAGGAGTAGTGTAAGCATCATCTTGTTGTGCAACTTCATTAAACAAATTCCTCTGCACAAACCTTTGCAATACTCTCTAGTCATCGCTATGTGCAAATGTGTCTTCCAAGAAAAATATCCATGTTGCTTGATTTGCCAAAATAAAAGGCTTGTTGGTCTGGTATGCCGCCTTGACATTGATGGATTTGAAATCATCATCAACTCTGGGTTTTGTGATCCTGGAAAACAGGTTATACCAACGACAGCACAACAGAACCACACACCGATGAACCTCAAAACTGGAGATATACTGCAACTGAACAATGTCTGTTATGTTAGCATACATTTCAGTTGTCTCTCTGCCGTACGTATGCGTGCTCATGATGGCACTGTTTTGTGTCTTCCTGCCTTCTTCGCGTGCAAGGGTGTTGTAGCGCACTCCAACAACGCAAGATTCATAATGTCTTACCCGAGTATCAGGACCCATTGCTAGTGCATACGCATCATCAACTGCCTGCCCATCCTCCTGCATCTTCTTAACCTATGGTTAGAAAATAGACAAGTTTGATCATCTTATGTACTCAATATATTAAAAAAACTGACAGTGCAATTCAAAAGCTTACATGGCTCTTGAACCATTTTGCAAATCCCGCCATAACCAGTTTGTCAATGTTTCTTGGATTTTGCGGCAGGAACTCCTTTTTGTAGATTCTACACAACATAGTGATCACGTCAAACATCTAAATATATAAGAATGTGCTGCAAGTTCAGTAGATTACGATGAATAAGCTGCAGTACTTAGCACTTACTAGATATAAGGTAGTATCTCAGGACAGTTATTCAACACATACCAAACCATTTTGTCGAAATCTTTAGGTTTGTCGTCTTGTCGACTCTTCCCTGTAACTCGAACAGAACAATCAAAAACATTGAGCCCGGGATTGTCTTCACCCACCTCTTTGCTAAGTTGATCAGCTGTTTCAATGTATTTTGAGCAGAATGTCAACGCTTCTGTAGCAATGTAGGCCTCTGCAATGGAACCCTTGGGTCTAGCTCTGTTCCTAACATAGCCCTTGAAAGTGCCTAGCTGCCTTTCAATAGGGTACATCCATCCATACTGTACTAGACCTCTAAGTAGTGCCTCATCAGGTAGATGAACAACCAAATGCACCATCACATCAAAGAAGGCTGGAGGATATATCTTCTCAAGGTCGCATATGATAGTTCATCTCTAAGATGCTCCAAAGCATCTATCCTGATATTTCTACTACATAGTTCCCTGAAGATTTTTCCCAACTCTGCAACTACTCTGTATAAGTCAGGGCGGCCCAATCCTCTAAGGATAACAGGTAAAACCCTTTGAAGTAGGACGTGGCAGTCATGAGTTTTCAACCCTTGTACCTTGTTTCCATCTGCACTGACTCTCCTTTCAAGGTTGGAAGCAAATCCATGTGGGAATATCACACGTGACAGGACCTCGCAGAATTCTTTTCTTTTTTACCTTGTCCAAGACGTACACAGCTAGTGCCATATCCCGTGGTTTACCTTCATCTTGCACCTGCAAATCCTGTCTGATACCCAGGTGTGTCAAATCAATCCTAGATTTTAAGGTATCTTTCGTCTTGCCTTCAATATTAAGAAGTGTGCCGATAATGATGTCACATTTATTTTTCTTGATGCGCATCACATCAAGATTATGCCACAGATCCAAATCTTTCCAATACTACAAGTCCCACAAAGTGGACCTGTGGGTAAACAATAATCTCTCTTCTGCCCTGCCACGCTTCCTTTTCCCACTACCATTATCAGGATGGTTTCCTGGTGTAATATGCCTGACCTTCTCTAATTCCACATGCAACTCATCGGCGGTGAGCCTCTTTGGCGCATCACAGTTTTCATGCTTTGCATTGAACACATATCATTGGTATTTTGTAGGACACGGCTTGTCCTTGGCAAGGAAACGGTGGTGTCCAATGTAACAGATCTTGCTAAGTATTGCGATGACAATGATTCTCTCACAAGGAACACATGCATCGTAACCATGTGTCGTTCGCCCTGACATAGTGCCCAAAGCCGGATAATCATGGATGCACCAAATTATAACAGCATGCAGAAATAAATCAGCTGGTGGGCTGCTATATAGGTCTCGAGTGAGAACACCCCTCCATAGCTATTGAAGTTCCTCCACAAGAGGCTCCATGAATAAATCAAAATCCTTTCCAGGAATTTTCGGGCCTTGGATGAGCGAGGCCATCATGTAGTTTGATTCTTTGGTGCTGACATTTGGAGGAATGTTGTAAGGGATAACAAGCACTGGCCACATGCTATATGTGGCGCTCTGGTGGCCAAATGGGTTAAATCCATCTGAAGCTAAGCCAAGTCTAATGTTTCTCGGTCAGAACAAACTTTTGTGTTTCGATTGAAGCTTTTCCAGTCACTAACATGAGATGGATGGCTCATTACATTCTGATCTCTGTACTCCTGGTTCCTAGAATGCCACAGTACATCCTCTCTTGTTTCAGCATCATGAAACAACCTCTACAATCTTGGTATAATTGGAAAATGTCTCAGAACATTGTGAGGAATCCTCTTCACAGCATCGCCATCTTTCCATCTTGATAATTTGCATTTTGGGCATTTACTTAAGTTGGCATAATCCTTCCGAAACAAAACACAATTATTCTTACAAACATGGATCATATCATATCCAATTCCAACTGCATGAAGGAAATTCTTTATTTTACTGTAGGTGTGTGGTAGCTCGGCCGCATCTGGGAAAGATTTGCGAAAAGCAGCCAACATCGCATCGAATGATTTGCTGGGTATCCACTTAGATGTCTTCACCTGAAGAAAGGTGACCATAGCTGAGAATACTGACCGCTTATTTCCTAGGGTGACAGCCACGTTGCATTGTTCCAACATGCGGGCCCACCGTTTTTCTGGTGCAGGTGAAAGTTCACGAAATGCACGAGCATTTCATAGCATTGTTTCAATGTTGGTCAAACTCACTGGCTTCGCCACCACCACCTCCTCCTCCTCTTCCACCTGAGCATCAGGCAGATCAAGATGGTGATCTTATGCTTCCACATAGTCAGTAACATTGACGTTCACAGCTTCACCATGATGAACCCACCTAGTATATGTGACCGACATCCTATACAAGTGTAGATGATTTTGCACAGTTAACTGGGGTCTTGTAACTGAATTCATACAACTGCTACATGGGCAGAGCACATCTAATTTCAGACCACCGTACTCAGCTCTGAAGTTTTCAACCCCCTCGACATATGTAGCGGAGAATCTTCGAGCAGAAGTTATCCAAGTCATGTCCATCTGTTAGACATACAAATTATTTCTTCTACTAGATACTACAGGAAAAACATATATGATTTTTTATGAAGTACAGAAAAAAAATACCTAGGGCGATGTCTAAAGCTATGGCAATATATTTGGACAAGCAGATCTAAGTAACGAAATATATGTGAAGCTAATTCACCAAACAGATTTGAGTGCTAAATTATGGCAGGTTGTTTCAGCAGTCAATGAGGCCGAGCACACAGCCATCAAACTATCGAAGGCCATCTCAACAACAAAGATCAAGTATAAAATGGTGTAGAGCTATTTCACCTAACAGATTGGCTACTAGACCATGGTAATCTATGTCACAATAAATATATGGCAGGATGTTAGTGCATCTAGTGCCCCTTAGTGATTTGGTGTATTGAAGACTTATAGGATAAGGGACTAATGAGTTTGTGAGTGTACACAGGTCTATAAGTCTATGAGGAGTTTCAAATTTACGATGAAAGTCGACCCCTAAAAATGAATGTCTTTAGCTGAAGACTTTTGTTTTCTTGAAGACTTTGAAAGCGAAGAAATTTGTGTGACCATGAAGACTTGATATTCATGCAAGGATTATGAAGCGTGAAGACTTTTTTGGTAGTTTCATTTTCTCTTTCTTGAGTCATAGGAAACAACGTACTGTTAAAGGGGGTCGAGGTAAAACAAAGGAAAAGTTTCCAAGTGATGCTCATCTCAAAATTCTACACCTACCCAAACCTTTCGAGTGAAGCCATTGGAAATCTCATATAGTTCAGTCAATTTCTTCAGTGATAGAGATGAAGACCTTCTGGTCTCTGAGGAATTTGTTCTGACTCAGGAGTTAGGAATTCGCCAGTGTGAATTGCCTACAAGTGAGGAACATGATAGCCCTGAGGAATTTCATAGATCAAATATCCGACCGTTGTTGTGCTATGCGCCAGCTATCCCAAAATATCTACCCACCTAACGGTCATGTCATTGAAGGGCATTTATGACTTATCATGTCGGGCTGATCCCTAGGCTATAAATAGCCCCCTCCTACAACCACTAGCTGGTTGGCGGCTTCGAGAGAAACTGACACTTGTTATTGAGAGCATCCCATCCTCCGAGGACTTTGAGTGAAAATCATCAAGTGAGGAAAACCCAAACCCAAACACCTACAAACCCAAAGTGATTGAGCATCACTGAAGAGATTCTTCCTATGTGGAACCGACACTTGTTACCTTTGAGGACTATGCATCCTCCAGACGGTTAGGCGTCATGGTCTAGAGCATCCAAGAGGAAATGGTGGATCGCCAAGTGACCGAGTCTGTGAAGGTTTGGAAGTCACCTGAAGACTTACCACGAGTGATTCACTACTAGGGAAAACCTTATACACAGAATCTTAGCAGCAGCGCGGTTTAAAAAAAGACGCTACT
This sequence comes from Aegilops longissima, assembly GCA_021605205.1. Taxonomy (NCBI): domain Eukaryota; kingdom Viridiplantae; phylum Streptophyta; class Magnoliopsida; order Poales; family Poaceae; genus Aegilops; species Aegilops longissima. The sequence continues at coordinate 561,769,392 of CM038682.1, forward strand.
GCTAATTAGCAGTAGCGAGCTTGAAGAAACCGCGCTACTGATAGCACGGTAGCAGTAGCGGTCTAGGTGAAACAAGCGCTACTACTATAATTGCCACGGCGTTGCCCCCAGGCTAGATATAGTAGTAGCGCCCTTCCAAGGATGCGCTACTGCTAAAGTACTTAGTAGCAACATTTTTCTTCAAAACACGCTACTGCTAAGTATTGCACCTAATTAAGTTTAGTCCCATACTGCTAAGCAAACAAGGTGTTTACCACCTTAAATATGTTACTTATCAAACTATCTCGAGCACTTGGTCTTCATTGAACTATATGTGTAGGATTTGTGGCTGCAATATGAATCTTCACCAGTGCCTATACAGGTACTGTGAGGATTCATGTTGACTATTTAGATTCTACACAAAAAGATCAATGATGACCAATGTATATTTTTGAAGTTTTTACATGCTTAGACTTAGCAGTAGCGTTTTTTCAGGGCAAAGCGCTACTAATATTATAAAACAGAAAGGAATAGTTGTCGCGCGTTTCGCTTGACACACTATAGCTAACATAGCTATAGCACGTTCCGGCAAAACGCGTTGCTGCTAGTTTGACTTAAAACCCGGCCGCGCGGGCTCAAAATTTCGTTAAGTCCTTCCCCTCCACTTCCCCCTCTCCCCCAACTACTCCATCTCCACCGTCGCCCTGCCGCTCTCGACCTCACCGTCGCCGCCCTCAACCTCACCACCGCCGCCGCCCGCCGCACACCCTCGACGCCGCCCCCCACCGCGTGCCCGAGCCCCAACCCCGTCCTCGACGCCGCCTACCCCTCGCTCGCCGCAGTCACCGTAAGGCTCTGCCTCTCCTCTCTCTCTGCTAGGGCAATTCATATATCTGTTGATGCCGTGTTGATGTTCATATGAACCCTAGGTGTTCATATGAACCCTAGACTTGTTTAGGGCAGTAGGCATTTTTTAGCATTTAGGAAAAATGATTAGCAATTTTTTTAGGAAATTAGCTAGGGCAAATTTTTATGAAAATGCCTAAACAGTAATATCATTCAAAAAACAAAAAACAGAATTGTTTTTCTTTCAAAAACTTGGTTAAACTAATTGTTGCTATGTAAACAAAAAACAAGATTGTTGTTATATGATATATATCATTGATGTTCATTTGCATATTCCATTATTGAAGTGGTTCGATTGTGCCTAAGTGGCTTTGTTGTTTCCAGGGAATGAAGTCGAGTGGCCTATGTTTTGCCGGAATGTTGATTCATTTCCGTTCCGGCAAATTCCAGGTTCTGGATTTGTCCACTTTTTTAGTAAAAGTCATGCTGAAATTTTCCGTGAATTTCAGCATGACTTGTGCTACAAACTAGGACATATCGAGTGCCCGGGATTTGCCGCACCGGGAAGGAGTCAACATTCCTGCAAAGCATAGGCCTTTTTTATGTCATTATTCATTTTATTAGGTATAGAATTAATTGACTAGATTTAATCATAAGAACTAGTTGAATTAATAGAACTAGTTGAACATGTCACATTTGTTGTTATTTTTTTAGTTAAAACAATTTTTCCCGCATCGACGTTGACGATGCCGATCCCGCATCCTCGTCGTCGAGTCGGCGGAGGACACCTGCGTCACCAGATGGGCCATGACGGGACCTGGCTCGCTGGGTGGTACTGGAGGCGCTACTCACCGGGGGCGCAGGTTGGTGAGGAGCCAGCCTGTCGTTGACCCGAACCTTCTTTGGTGGAGGTCGCGTGGGCCAGTGACGGTCCAGAGGCTCATGGACCCCGCAGAGGTGGTGCGTCACCGTGTCAGTGAGGACGTGCACGTCCGTTGCTACTTGTTTGCGTTGGAGCACAGGTTCTCTAATACCTGGCAGGTTCTCCAGGGATCTCACTGGAGCTATGATCCTGTGATGGTTCCTTCTCTTTGGGTGTCCACCGCCCGCGCCGATACCCGTCGTGCGCTAGGGTTTTAGTTGTATTAGTGATGTTATATGTATGATACTATTCGGGAGTATTCGTGATAATATTCGACGATGTACGGATGCATGAGATGATTTACTTTTGCTTATTGAATGCATGCTAATTTGAATACTTATTTATTTTACGATTTGGTTTTGCTTATTGAATGCTCATGTTAATATGAGTCATATAAGATATTTTGAAATGTATATCTTGTGTTTCTCAAATAGGATATGTGCTTGCCCAAGTGGCCGGTCATGTTTGCAGGTTACACCTCCGAGAGGCCTATGTTTTGCCGGAGTGTTGATTCATTTCCGTTCCGGCAAATTTCAGGAGCTCGATATGTCCTATTTTAGCAAAGGTCATGCTGGATTTTTCCGTGAATTTTGGCATGACTTGTGCCAGAATATGTAGGACATATCGAGTGCCCCGGATTTGTGTGTTGAGTATCCTGGTAGCTGTCTTCGATCGATTTTCAATTAATGTTTCAACTATGAACATAGGAAATGTCTGACAAAGAAAAGGATATCGGTATTTGCAAATACTGCAAAGACGAGCGCGGCCTGTGCGACGGAATCTTCCTAGATGATGATGGGCGCTTCAGCATCAAGCTGGACAAGAACTTCGAAGTCGATACAGTAAGTCACAACTACAAGTCTTTTTTTGTAATTAAGCATGACATCTGCTTCATTTGCTTCAACTTATAATTTTTTTTACTATTCTACTAGAGTATCCCCTGCCATGCAAGAGTTTTTGTCTTGGATAAGATAGGTTTCAGTCATACTATGGAGGTAAAGAAAGTTTACTTGAAGACCGAGCATGGTTGTATTTCCAATGCAAAATTATACAACGCAGACGACTACACCTATTTTGGATGCAAAACTTGGCGAGCACAATGCAAGACTTATGCATTTGAGCCTGATATAGTTATCACCTTTGATATTCGCCCGGAAGATGATATTGAAGGTAATATCGACATCTGGGTCGATGTGCAGACGCCTCCAGTTATACCATTATGTGAGTTTCTCAACCATATTTATGTCTTTGATATTGTTTATTCAAAAATAGTTGACAACTAATTTCTATTGTCAGCTTATTTCCGTTCAAGCAAACATGTCCAGCGCTTGGTAGACAGGACCTACTACTGTCTCGGGGCTGGACTAAACTGCGAGGAGCTAAGTCATTATGTTTCATGGCTTGAGGATCTTCATACTGTCAAGACAAATTTTCTTCCTGCACATAGAAATGTTAGTACTGAAAACGTGCGACCAATAGTGTTCGTACTGAATTACAGTCACATCTATTTAGGAAAGATGGTAAGATTTTTACTATTTGTCCTTAGTGCATCTTTTGCATACATTATTTTTTAAGCTAAACTTCATTGCTAAGTATGTTACTATATGATGTTCTTCAACATGGAATCCTGATGAATGTTGTGCCTCATGGGATCGAGACTAAAGGTACCATAAGTATTGTTAGCTTACGGCCAAGATATCCTACAATGCACTTTAGTGCATTCAGGATTTCTAATAGCGAGGAATGCTTAATAGTGAAAGACTGGACCAAATTTGTGATGGAGGAGTGGAGAGAAGTACTAGGGGGCAGGAACTAGAAGTGCAGCCCACGATTAGGAGACAGGTTCATCTGCATGCTCCAACTTGATGAAGGAGGAGAGCTACACATGTTTTATGTTATTTTACCTGAGAGAGAGCAGCAGGAGTGATTAGCTAGCTAGAAATGAGTTTGAAGATGATGATGTGCTACACTATGACTATGATGATTAAATAGCTAGTGTTGGTGCTAATGACTATGATGAATATTATTAGCTAGTGTTGGTGCTAATGACTATGATCATTATTATTAGCTAGTGTTGGTGGTGATTAGACAGCTACCGCATCTAGTGTTGGTGGTGATTAGCTAGCTAGAATGAGTTTGAAGATGATGATGTGCTACACTATGACTATGGTGATTAAATAAATACTGTTGGTGGTAATGACTATGATGATGATTAAATAGCTTGTGCTGGCGGATTAGATTCAAGTGGAGGCAACATGTGGTGCACACCGAAAGTACTACTAGTCCAAACTAGATCAAGTTTGGATTAGTAGTATACTTTTGACATGCACCACATATTGCCTCCACATGAACCTAATCCACCTTCATTTGACACACTGTTATGGACATAATGATATAAACCTCATAATTGGTATTGTACCAAAATTTGTATAACGGCGTATAAATACAATAAAAATAAAAAAAATGAAAAAAAGAATACTAGTAGCGATGGATAGTAAACACGCTGCTACTAGCTACATTAGCAGCAGCGCGGGAGAGAACAAGTGCTGCCTCTATGTGTCTTAGCAGTAGCGCGTGTCGCACGCGCTACTGCTAAGTATTAGCTGTAGCGCCTTATTAGTAGCGCGGCAGCCCGCGCTACTACTAGGGGTTTCCCTAGTAGTGATTGGGTGTGGTCTGTGTGATCTTAGCTCGAGGAGAATACGGTGAGGACTGTGTGCCCAGGACTGTCTGTCCTCATGTTTAAATACCTAGCCTCTCCAACCAGACATACAATTGTCACAGAAGTTGGAACTGGTCTACCAAATCATCATCTTCACCAAGCTATTGGTTCTATTTCCTCATCATGTGTTGATGAACTTGATCATTACTGTTTGAAGACTTTCTCAATTTCCTCTATCCTAATTCTTCAGTCACTTTGCCTTCAGTCTGCTTATCCTGGTTATACGCTTCCTATACTCTGTGCTTGTTTTCATTTCATCATGATCATCATGTTTCTACTCGGTTACGCTTGCATCTGAGTACTTATTCCGCTGCCTGTTGTTCGTGACTTAGGAAATTCCTCACCTTGAATTTCCTCAGTAACGAATTTGAAAAAATCGCCTATTCACCCCCCTCTAGTCAATATAACACACTTTCAATTGGTATCAGAGCAAGATACTCCCTTGTTCTGTGTGATTTTGGTTTAACCGCCTAGAGTTTTAGTTATGTCAACTGCAGGCATGATCAAGGTCTCGGCTGGGTGTCCTACCTTCGATGGGACGGACTACCCCTACTAGAATAATAAGATGTGCGTGCATCTTGAGGCAATTGACAACGATATTTGGTACGTTGTGGAAAATGGTGTTCCCTCCATCACTCCTTCCGTGAACGCTGCTGATGTGAAGAGATTCAAGCAACTCGACTCTTGAGAGAAGAATATCATATGTGGCCATCTGAGCAAAGGGCAGTATGGAAGAGTGAGTTCCTTGGAGATAGCTAAGCTTATCTAGGATAGGCTGTCAAAGATCAACGAAGGAGTCTCAACACAACGTGACTCTCGAGTTGACGTTCTTCGCAATCTCTTCAACCGCTTCAAAAGACTCGACAATGAAATTTTTCAACAAACCTTCGATCGCCTCACTGACATCTCAAATGAGCTTCAAGCACTTGGTGCCACTAACATCACCGACCATGAGGTGGTGAAGAAATTGCTGAGATCACTTGATTCCTCATTTGACACTCTTGCACTGATGGTTCAAGAACGTGGAGACTACAAGTCACTTGATCCTACTGATATCCTCGAGAGGCTAAATACTCATGAGTTTCAACTTGCTGAGAAAATAGATCTCTATGGACCGAGCTATGGAAGATCATGGGCATTAAAGGCCAACAAAGTCTCTGAATCTAAAGGAGAGGATTCTTGTAGCAGCCTTGGTGATCCTGAAGAACTGAGTCAGGAGCTAGCAATGCTCGTGAGGAAATTTCAGAAGTTCTCAAGGCATGGTCACTTTGGTAAATCCTCAAGAGGTGATGACATGAGATCAGATTCCTCATCCCGTGACTACAAGAAGAGAACTTGCCACAAATGCAAGAAACCTGGTCACTAGCTACATAACTGATTGTCCTTAGTGGGAGAAGGAATCAAAGAAGAAGAAATACAAGGATGATAGTTCTGATGACTCAAATAATAAAAAGAAATATTCAAAGTCCTCATCGTCAAAATCTTCAAAGTCTTCATCTCACAAGAAGAGCAGATCCAAAAAGGCTCAGGCATTCATTGGCAAGGAAATGGACTCTGAAGCTGAATATGAGGAAAAGGAGGAAGAGGAGGCATCTGAGGAGTCCAACTTTGGTGTGGCAAGCCTAGCTCTCGCTACTGCTTTCGTCAGCAAGTCCATCTTCAACTCTGAGGAAAATGACTTCCCCAACACTGCTGATGACGGCAATGATGACTACGCTCCCACCTATTGCTTCATGGCAAAAGGTGCCAAGGTACTCAAATATCCCTCCTCTGAATCAAGTGAAGATGAATCTGATGAAAATCTCAAGCCTAGCTATTCTAAACTTGCTAAAATTGATGTGAAACAACAAAAGGCTTTTGAAAAGGTTCAAAATATGCTAGACAAAGCGATGACCTGTTAGGTGAAGAAATGGATCGAACTCAAACTCTGACTGATAATCTTCAGAGACTTCAGTCTAAGTTTGATAACCTTCAAAGTCATCATAACACTCTCTTAGCTGATCATGAGAAGCTTTCTTATGAATTTCTTCAAAGAAAGCAGGATCTTGAGAAGCTAAGGGTGAGTTATGAAGATCTTCAGAAGGAACGTGGTTCATTGCTTGCTCAACAGATCAGTTCCGCTCAGGGTGAATTCATTCCACAATGTCTATAATGCATTGAACGTGAATCTGCTAATTCTTCACCTGAAAGTTCAAATGCTTCTATTGCTGTAAATTCTTCAATTGTCTCTGTGGTCACAAATTCCTCATATGAGGATACCACAAGTATCACTCACAATGAAGGTTTGAAGGAATTGTATGTGACAGGCATATACAAAAGCCTCAAAGGGCATCAGGTTCTTTGTGATGTGCTTAAGAAGCACATCCTCAACAGGAACCCTAGGAAAGAGGGTATTGCCTTTGAGAGGAAACTCAATGCTGATGGGACCTACTGGAAACCTAAGCAGTATCCCAAAACCTCATGGGTTGCTGCGAAAGGACCTCCCATAGATCCATCCACTTTATCTGGCTTTGCATGTGAATCTTCATATTCTTTTGATGAGTCATTTGACTCCAACTATAAACTGTTCAAAAATCAGAATGGTGAAGTATTTGCTAGATATGTTGGCACTAACTGCAGGAATGGTCCCCCTATGAACAAATGATGGGTTCCTAAATGGTACCTTGAAAGTCTGCAGCTAAATGTCATCATGACACCACCTGTGAAGAATAGGAACCCCAGATCAAATTCTTCATATGGACCAAAGTCTTCATATGGATCCAACCCTCATATGAACATCATCGTTCTAACACTTCTGTTTTGCAGGGAAAGCCTAAGGGCTATTAATATGTGCATTATTCTTCAAATCATTATGTTTCTAAGTCCTCGAAGAATTTCTCTGCTTATTCATATGCTTACTCTAACCCCTCTTCTATGAAACGAAGTGGACTGGCTTCAATGCCACCTTTTTCTTATGGAGGTCGCAGAATGATGAATTCTTTGCCACCCCTCCAGATGTAGGTGGTGAAAAAGAACTAATCTCTTACGCAGGGTCAGGTCTCCAAACGAACTTGAACGTCTGATGAATTTGCTGGAGACCTGAATATGCTTGAAAGGACGCAAGCTAATCATGAAGAAATGAATATTCATTTCTCACGTCCTCATACTGCTATATCTGTTGTATTGCTTGATGAAATTCAATCTGATGAATTTTATGTCATATTCTTCATTGATGAATTATATTAGTTTGTAAGTTGCACTAATTCATCTGCAGGATGATCAACCCAAAGCTACCGAGTGGGTCCTCGACAGTGGACGTACAAATCACATGACCGATGACAGGAACTTATTGATGGACACTACTCTATCTCCATCACATATGAAGCATATCACCTACGCTGACAAAGGCAAAAGCAAGGTATTGGGTCTAGGTAGGGTTGCGATCTCAAAGGATCGACACATGGACAAAGTCATGCTTGTCGAGTCCTTAGGATACAACATGTAGAGAAGCTTGCACACACTCACGAAGAAGAAGCACGTCATTGGCATCGAGGGTGTCAAATTCCTCAAGGACCATCTGTGTGGAGCTTGCGAAGCTGGAAAGATGACTAAGTCCAAGTATCCCTCGAAGACTATTATGACTACCACTCGTACATTTGAATTACTTCACATGGATCTCTTCGGCCCTACTCACTATGCCACATTCACAAATGCAGCATCTTTATATGGCTTTGTTATTGTTGATGACTATTCTTGTTACACATGGGTGCATATCATCACTTACAAAACTGAAGTGGAGGAAGTCTTCAAACGGTTTTCCTCGAGGGCTTCAACCAACTTCGGCGTGAAGATCAAGCACATTAGGAGTGACAATGGGACTGAGTTCAAGAATACTGGCCTTGACGACTATCTTGATGAACTTGGTATTACCCATGAGTTATCTGCTCCTTATACTCCTCAGCAGAATGGCGTCGTGGAGCACAAGAACAGGACTCTTGTTGAGATGGCCTGCACTATGCTTGATAAATACAAGACACCTTCTCTCTCCTGGCCTGAGGCAATTGATACTGCGTGCCACATCATCAACAGGGTATATCTTCACAAATTCTTCAAAAAGACCTCATACGAACTCCTCACTGACAAGAAACCCAATGTGAGTTATTTCAAAGTCTTTGGTGCTAAATGTTGGATTAGAGATCCTCATCACAATTCTAAATTTGCACTGAAAGCACATGAAGGTTTTATGCTTGGTTACGGAAAGGATTCGCACACCTACAGAGTCTTCAACACCTTTCACCACAAGGTTGTTGAAAATGTAGATGTGCGGTTCGATGAAACTAACGGCTCGCAAAGAGAGCACCTACCTCCTGTGCTAGATGAAATGTCACCTGAGGAATCCATTAAGTTCAAGGCTACTGAGGATGTCATTTCTACCGAAGAATCTGATGAAGAAGTCATTCTAGATTGTGAAGAACATCATGCTGGTGCACCTGAAGAAAATGGCTCTAAAGGAAATGTTGAGCCCACTCAATGTCGTCAACCTGCACATCCTCGCATTGCAAATGAAGTGCAGAACGAGAAAATCATCGACGACCTCAACGCACCAGGTCCTCTCACACGCTCAAGGGCTTCTCATTTGTCTAACTTTTGTGGGCACTTTGCTTTCGTCTCTATCACAGAGCCCACCAAAGTTGATGAGGCATTTTTGGAGCCTGAGGGGATTCAAGCGATGCAAGAGGAACTACATCAATTCGAGCTCAACAATGTCTGGGAACTTGTTAAGCGACCATTCCCACGCAAGCACAATATCATCAGTACCAAATGGTTCTACCGCAATAAGCAAGATGAAAATGGCCTTGTGGTGAGGAATAAGGCTCGTCTTGTAGCTCAAGGCTACACACAAGTTGAAGGAATTGATTTTGATGAAACTTTTGCACCTATTGCTAGACTTGAGGCTATTCGCATATTGCTTGCTTATGCTAACCATCATAATATCGTCTTATATAAAATGGATGTGAAAAGTGCATTCCTCAATGGTAAGCTTGAGGAAGAAGTATATGTTGCTCAACCCCCAGGTTTTGAAGATCCTAAGCATCCTGACAAAGTCTTCAGACTCGATAAGGCCCTCTATGGCCTCAAGCAGGCCCCTCGGGCGTGGTATGATACTTTGAAGGAATTCCTCATGAAGAAAGGCTTCAAACCCGGTTCACTTGACCCAACTCTTTTCACTAAAACCTATGATGATGAATTATTCATGTGCCAAATATATGTTGATGATATTATCTTTGGCTGTACTAACCAACGTTACAGTGATGAATTTTCCTATATGATGAGTGAGAAATATCAAATGTCTATGATGGGAGAACTGAAATACTTTTTAGGTCTTCAAATTCATCTACAGTGCAACGACATCTTCATATCTCAAGAGAAATACCTCAAGGATTTGTTGAGGAAATCCGGCATGCAAGATTGCAAAGGGATCAAAATCCCTATGCCCACAAATGGCCATCTATGCACTGATGAAAATGGTATAGACTTTGATCAAAAGGTATACCGCTCCATGATTGGCTCTTTATTGTATCTATGTGCATCTAGGCCAGATATTATGCTTAGTGTTTGCATGTGTGGCCATTTTCAAGCTACACCGAAGGAATCACACCATAAGGCTGTAAAGCATATTCTTCGATATCTAGCTCACACTCCAACACTTGGATTATGGTATCCCAAGGGCTCGGCTTTTGATCTCATTGGATATTCTGACTCCGACTATGCTGGTGATCATGTGGATCGCAAGTCAACATCAGGCACATGCCATTTCCTTGGACGATCTTTGGTATGTTGGTCCTCGAAGAAGCAGAACTGCGTATCACTCTCTATTGCTAAAGTTGTGTACATTGCTGCTGGTTCATGCTATGCTCAATTGCTATGGATGAAGCAAACCCTTAAGGACTATGGCATTAATGTGAAGAATGTGCCACTCTTCTGTGACAATGAGAGTGCCATCAAGATGTCTCATAACCCAGTTCAGCACTTGAAGACAAAGCACATTCCAGATTTGTCATCATTTTCTTCGAGATCATGTGTTGAAGGGCGGCAACTCTATTGAGCACATGAAGACTGAAGAACAGCTAGCCGATATCTTCACAAAGCCCTTGGATGAGAAGAGATTTAGCAAGTTGCGGTGTGAGCTAAATATCTTAGAATCTTTGAATGTTCTTTCAAAAGGACATACATCCTAACACTTACGCAAAATTGATGACTTAGATGTGCAACATACGAAATAACGTTTTTCTTCAATCAATGAAGACTAACCTTTTAAGTGTGAAGAAATTAACGAAGAATTTGATTCTCAGAGCCCTACGACAATTTTACGTGGCGTCTGAAATCATCATTCTTATACGGTGGGTCACGCCACCAACAAAAGTTGAAAATCTTCAATTTGAGTTTTTCCTCAGTTGTTCAAATTCCTCAACTTTGCAAAGTCTTCACTCTTTCCGACTGTGTTCTTCATTTATATATATATATATATATATATATATATATATATATATATATATATATATATATATATATATATATATATATATATATATATATATATATATATATATATGATTTTTCTGTCCTCTACATCATTCACTTGTTGCTAATTCTTCAAGTTGACTTTTTGCCTAAGTGAATGTGATCGGACCCGTCCCCCTCTATGCTAAACCCAACCCAGTCTGTTCAAAAATTCTTCATGTGCGTTCTATTTGAAACTCGTTCAAAATCTTCACTGTCTCCTTGTCAGCTGAGGAATTTGCGAATGGAACTTTAAAATATTCTTATCTGAATTTTCGGCTTTTGCAGCTCAAACCGTTCCGTATCCCACGATAAGATTAAAATACTCACCCACGATCTAACACGATCTCCACTTCATAGTACGTGCGTGAAACATGTTGCTAGGATGGAAAGGGTCAGGGGCACGTTCGTCCATTTTCCTCGGATGAGCGGTTTTTCACCTCGGCTATAAATACCCCTTGCCCTCCTTAGACCTCTTTTACTCCGCTCGATCTCACACCCCTCACTCGAGCTCTCTGACCTAGTGCCACCGCTACCTTCCATCATTGCCGGTGAGGAAGAGCTTCACATCCTCAGCCTCTTCGCCGTCGTACTCGGGCCGGCCGCGGAAATCTTCACTCCGCCGCCACCGTAGCTGTCTTCCGCCGCCAAGTTAGGGCGTGGAAGATCTGAACGGACGAGCTTCTCAACTTCTACTCTTAGTTTGTCGTGTTCTTTGTCAAGGGTAAATAAAATCTATTTTTACTGCCTTTGTTGATTCTGATGATTTCCACAAAATCTTCAAAAGGTGTTTATTCTTAAACTTCCACACTCTTAAACACCACACTTGCATCTGTTCTTGATTTGTTTTTCTAAGCAACGTTTTTCCTCAAGATTCCTCAATTGTGTGGATTTTCAATCTATGCAACTCTAAAACCTAAGTCAAGAACGCTTAGTGAAATTCCTCAAGACACCCCTGGTAAAATTCCTCAAACTTGATTATTTTGAAAAACTTCTGAGAACGCATATGTCGGCGTTGTAGGAACGGGGGTCCCCAGACTTGCCTACCTGCGGCCCACGGCGTGGCTGTGCTAGCAGGACTGTATGGCCCATCTTCACCAACAAGGCATTCAAGACCCTCGCGAGGGGCCAAGACTCGCAAGGTAGACGACACAAGACCTCCTCAAGAGCGGCCTCACCAGGCAGGCTCGCGAGGGGTGGAGAGATCAAGGCAGGGCAAACCTCGCAAGGCTCTCGTGACATGAGCCATGACGATCAAGATCAGGCGGGCGCCAGCCCGCGCAGTGTCCTTGTTTCCCCTTTGGTGCTAAGGGAGCGAGCACAGGAGCGGAGTACCAAGGCATCAAGCAAAGGTTTCCATATAAGTGCAGTGAGACCAAGACCAGTGGGACGTCAAGATGGAGGTCACCATGGAGCCCAAGGCGGCGTCACCACCAGAGCCTTTTGCAGGCGAAGACCGCTTTTTCAGGATAAGCTGTACTAGCTGTCCCCTTTCAAATTGGCCATTGTTGGCTCCCTTCCCGCTCAATATTTGGGAAGAGGACCAGGGCCTATATAAGTAGAACTAGCCACCACAGTAGGGGGGATCGATTCCATCTTCCATCCTCTCACCTTAAAGCACACCAGACACAAGAACACCTCAACCTCAGGAGGCTGTTCTTCCCCTTGTACTGTTCATCATCAGCCCAAGAGGCAATCCACCATCACCACACTGGAGTAGGGTATTACACCACAATGGTGGCCCGAACCAGTATAAACCTCGTGTCTTTGTGATTGTGAGTTCGTCGAGCTCGTTCTTGAGATCTTAGCCAGTTAGGACGCGGATCGATAGGAGGGAGAGAACTTCGCGCACACCCCAGTGTTCGAACCTTAAGAATTTTTCCGGAACCCGTGATCCGACATTTGGCGCGCCAGGTATGGGTGCGCCGTAGCCTCCCTTCCGTCAATCTGCGCTCCATCGCTCCGTTGTCTCCATGGCGGACGCTCGCCGTGCTCGTGCTGAGCGACGGGCTGCCCTTGCCACCCGCGTCGCCCAGACGGCTCCCGTCGGCGGGCCACCTCGTCGTTCTCCGTCGCCTGCCGCCAATGCCGCCACCGGCCCGGTGGTGAACGAGCAGCAAGTATCCTTGTTGTACCCCTCGGTGCGGGGGGATGGCCGCACCGCCACTCCATCGCTGACCCCAGCCGGTTCTTCATCCCATGCACGTCGTGCTCCCATGGATGCGCGGGCCACGCTCCTCATGGGGCACGAGCTCCTGCGCTACTGCCCGGTCGACGACCTCTACGAGGACTGGCTCGACCGCATCGCCAAGCTTGTGCACGCTATAGGGGGCTCCCCTGCGCTGTCCCTCTCTCCACCTCGCCCTCCGCCGGCTACAGGCGACGTAGCTCACGGAACGCCTCTGCCACCTCCGCCTCAAGACGGCGCCCTGGCACCAGGGCGTGCGCCTCCACGGCGTGACCCACCGTGTCCGGTGCCCGCGCGTGAAGAAAGAAGCTGCCAAGAAGTTCCTCGGCCGCAAGAGAATGCTCCGCCACTCCTCGCCCCGCCGCTTGCTGTGGCGGCAGGTGAGCGTCAAGACCAAGCTCCACCTCCAAGACGGGCCCCGGCAACCACAGCGGGCTGCCACACCTTCACCCCCGAGCTGCGTAGCGTCGCCTGGACAGGCAAGTTCAAGCCGATCTGCCTCCTCGCTACGACGGCACCCCCGACCCTGCGGAGTTTCTGCAGCTCGACGAGCTGAGCATCGAGGCGGCCAACGGCGATGAGAAGGTCATGGCGAATTGGTTTCCCATGGCTCTCAAGGATGGAGCTCGCTCCTGGCTCCTAAACCTGCCACCGGGCTCGATCTCCTCCTGGGACGAGATGCGCGACCGCTTCGTCGCCAACTTCCAGGGCACTCGCGACCGCCCACCGGCCGCGGGAGACCTACGTCGCGTCAGGCAACAACCAGGAGAGACCCTCCAGAAGTACATCCAGCACTTCAACAACGTCCGGCTCAAGATCCCCAAGGTGACAGACGAGGCCTTCATCTCTGCGTTCTCTTACGGCGTCCACGACGTCAAGATGAAGGAGGAGCTCACTATCCACGAGGAGCTCGGCACATCTTAGGAGCTGTTCAACCTGGTGACCAAGTGCGCAAGAGTAGAGGAAGGGCGCCTCTCCTTCCTTGATCTCCCGGCTGCGGACACGGGGGTGAAGAAAGCCAAGGCCAAGGACGTGAAGCGCAAGGGAGCAGTCGTGCTCGCGGCGGAACCGGACAACACGGCAGAGACCAGCCCGAGTCATCCAAGAGCAGCCGACCGTTCAGCCCCTTCCACAACCTGCACACCCACAACACCAACGACTGTCAAGAGCTCAGAGCCATTCGAGAATGACTCTTCGGTCGACGCCCCGAGCGCAATGACCGGCGCTACGGCCGGGGAGGAGGACGTGGTGGCGGACGCTGGGACGACCGTGGCCCGCGCCAGGAGTGGCGCGACCGACCTCGTGAGGACCGCTGGCAGGATCAGCCTCGCGAGGGTGCCTGGAGGGACCAGCCTCGTGAGGATCGCCCCCAGGGCAACACCGGCCTTCCCCCACTACCGCCACCACCAAGAAGGAATGACGAGCACCATCAAGACGAGGGGGTTGGGGGCTTCCAGGAGCCGCGTGCTATCGCCTGCATCTTGGGTGGAGCTCAAGCCCCAGCCTCACAACGTACCTTCAAACAATTTGCTCGTGAAGTGGATGCAGTCCTCCCCAAGCTCGAGGCCATGCGCCCGCTCAGATGGTCCCAATGCCCCATCACGTTCAATTCGGCAGATCAGCTCTGTGCACATCACCGGGCGCCTCCCAATGCTTTGTTCACTACCATCAAGAACGCAAGTTACCAAGACTCACATCGACGGCAGCGCAGGGCTCAATGTCCTGTGCATCGACATGTTCGACAACCACCAGGTGCCATGCGACCAGCTTCACCCTACCAAGCCTTTCTCAGGAGTGACCGACGGCTCCACCACACCGATAGGGCAGGTCTGCCTCCCTGTCACCTTCGGAGAATGCAAGAACTACCGCACTGAGCTCATCGACTTCGTCGTCGTGTACATCCGCCTGTCGTACAATGCCATCCTCGGGTATCCAGTGCTGGCCAAGTTCATGGCCGTGACTCATCACGGCTACAATGTCCTCAAGATGTCATCATGATGTCAGCCTGACGTCAGTAGTCAACATGGTGTTGACTTAGTCAAACTGAGGGGTCCCGCATGTCATTGACAAACTAACTAACTATCAGATTAACTAATTCAATTAGTTAATTAGATTAACTAACACATGTTAATTAGGTTAATTATCTACCCTAATTAATATTAATTAATTATTTTATCATTTTTTAATCTTTTTTTGTTTTTGTTTTATTCTGTCCAAAAGGGGAGTTGCGCCCCAACGTCAGTGGCTCTGGGAGCCTTAACGGGCACGGGGCTAGCGGGCATCGGGCGAATGGGCGCTGCGGGCGTCAGCCCGTGTAGGCGCCTGCCCAAGCCAGTGGAGCCATCGGGGCGCCGGCGGCTGCGACGAGGTGCGCCAGGCACTAGGCGGCAAGGGGAACGGCTACGGGCGGAGTGGTTGCGGCGGCGGACATGGTGGAGCAGAGAGGCAGCGGGACGTGCAGGCGGCGGCGGCGGCATGCGAAGGGCACCGGAGCGTGCGGCGGCGAGGGGCGCAAGTGGCGGTTACGGCGACGCTGGGTGCGCTGGTGCGTGAGCAGCCAAGGAGGCGTGGAGGAGGCAGGCTCACGGTGGGGAAGGCAGGGCGGCGGGCGCGGTGGCAGCGACGGCCGGAGCGGCAAAGAACGGCAGAGGGAGCGGGCGCGCAGCCCAGCGCCGCGCGGGAAGGAGGCCGCGACCGGGCGGCAGCGGGCGGGTGCGCGCAAAGGCGTCGTGCTTGGCGCGATCGCTGGCTGCCGGAGCAAGGGCACGGCGAGCGAGCAACGGGAGGCGGCGGGCGGTCGGGCGCGTGCGTGGGCGTACGAAGCCAGGGGAGAGAAGAGGCCGGGGGCCTCACCGTGGGGCTGTAGGGAACAAGGCAGTGGGGCTCGAGGTGGGGGGTGGGGACAACGTGCGTAGTGGGAGCAGGCCGGTGAGGGAGGTCCGGCCTCTTCTCGAGAGACCAGCGACGGTCTGCCCCTTGTCGGGATAAGGGGCATCCCCCCATCCCCCTGGCGGGCGTCGATCTCGGTCGTCTGGCAGGGCGCGGAGGAGGTCGGCCTTGCTCAAGGGAGAAGTTTCCCCCATTTCCTCGGGGGTCGCCTCCGAGTCCACCTCCTCTTCTTCCTCCCCACGGGACTCATCAGAAGACAGCTCCACCGGCTTCAGCGCCGCAGGGCCTCCAGGGGGCGTGGGCAGCACCAGCCCGCGTGCATCAAAGGTCGGCCTGGAGGCCACGATCGGCTCCCAGTCCTTGCGGTGGAACAAGGGAACAAAGGCGCTCGGCGGGTACTCCTGGTTGTCCCCTGCTACCTGCTACCTCTTGAGCACTGCGTTGGTTTTCCCTTGAAGAGGAAAGGGTGATGCAGCAAAGTTGCGTAAGTATTTCCCTAAGTTTTTGAGAACCAAGGTATCAATCCAGTAGGAGGCCACGCACGAGTCCCTCGCACCTACACAAACAAATAAATCCTCGCAACCAACGCGATAAGGGGTTGTCAATCCCTACACGGTCACTTACGAGAGTGACATCTGATAGATATGATAAGATAATATTTTTGGTATTTTTATGATAAAGATGCAAAGTAAAGAAAGCAAAATAAAAGCGGCAAAATAAATAGCTTGTTGTCGGGAGATTAATATGATGGAAAATAGACCCGGGGGCCATAGGTTTCACTAGTGGCTTCTCTCATGAGCATAAGTATTTATGGTGGGTGAACAAATTACTGTTGAGCAATTGATAGAGTTGAGCATAGTTATGAGAATATCTAGGTATGATCATGTATATAGGCATCACGTCCGAGACAAGTACACCGACTCCTGCCTGCATCTACTACTATTACTCCACACATCGACCACTATCCAGCATGCATCTAGAGTATTAAGTTCATAAGAACAGAGTAATGCTTTAAGCAATATGACATGATGTAGAGGGATAAACTCATGCAATATGATATAAACCCCATCTTGTTATCCTTGATGGCAACAACATGTGTGAAAGAGCGTATCATATCACGGGGTTTGGATGCACCGGCGAAGTTTGCACCAACTCTCAATGTGAGAAAGGGCAATGCACGGTACCGAATAGGCTAGCGATGGTGGAAAGGTGAGAGTGCGTATAATCCATGGACTCAACATTAGTCATAACGAACTCACATACTTATTGCAAAAATCTACAAGTCATCAAAAACCAAGCACTACGCGCATGCTCCTAGGGGGATAGATTGGTAGGAAAAGACCATCGCTTGTCCCCGACCTCCACTCATAAGGAGGACAATCAAAGAGTACCTCATGTTTCAAATTTGTTACATAACGTTTACCATACGTGCATGCTACGGGACTTGCAAACTTCAACACAAGTATTTCTCAAATTCACAACTACTCAACTAGCACAACTTTGATATCACTACCTCCATGTCTCAAAACAATCATCAAGCATCAAACTTCTCTTAGTATTCAACACACTCATAAGAAAGTTTTTACTAGTCTTGAATACCTAGCATATTAGGATTATTTTAAGCAAATTACCATGTTGTTTAAGACTCTCAAAATAACCTGAGTGAAGCATGAGATAATAATAGTTTCTATAAAACAAATCCACCACCGTTCTTTAAAAGATATAAGTGAAGTACTAGAGCAAAACTATATAACTCAAAAGATATAAGTGAAGCATATAGAGTATTCTAATAATTTTTGAATGTGTGTGTCTCTCAAAAAGGTATGTACAGCAAATATGATTGTGGTAAACTAAAAAAACAAAGACTCAAATCATACAAGACGCTCCAAGCAAAACACATATCATGTGGTGAATAAAAATATAGCTCCAAGTAAAGTTACCGATGGAAGTAGATTTAAAGAGGGATGCCTTCCGGGGCATCCCCAAGCTTTGGCTTTTAGGTGTCCTTAGATTATCTTGGGGTGCCATGGGCATCCCCAAGCTTAGGCTCTTTCCACTCCTTGTTCCATAATCCATCAAATCCTTACCCAAAACTTGAAAACTTCACAACACAAAACTTAACAGAAAATTTCGTGAGCTCCGTTAGCCGAAAGAAAACAAAACACCACTTCAAGGTACTGTATTGAACTCATTCTTTATTTATATTGGTGTTAAACCTACTGTATTCCAACTTCTCTATGGTTTATAAACTATTTTACTAGCCATAGATTCATCAAAATAAGCAAACAACACACGAAAAACAGAATCTGTCAAAAACAGAACAGTCTGTAGTAATCTGTAACTAACGAAAACTTCTGGAACTCCACAAAATCTACCAAAATAGGAAGACCTAGAAAATTTGTTTATTGATCTTCTGAAATTGGAATAAATATTTTATCACGTTCTGGTGATTTTTAAAAATTGTTTTCGTGAACAGAAAGTTTCTGGAATTTTCAGCAAGATCAAATAACTAACATCCAAGAAGTTCCTATAGGTTAAACTTGGCACAAACACTAACTAAAACATAAAAACAAATCTAGCCAGAGGCTAGATCAAGTATTTATTCCTAAACATAAGCAAAAAGCAAAAAAACTAAAATAAAATTGGGTTGCCTCCCAACAAGCGCTATCGTTTAACGCCCCTAGCTAGGAATAAAAGCAAGGGTAGATCTAGGTATTGCCATCTTTGGTAAGCAATCCATAAGTGGCTCTCATAATAGATTCATATGGTAGTTTAATTTTCTTTCTAGGAAAGTGTTCCATGCCTTTCTTTAAGGGAAATTGGAATCTAATATTCCCTTCCTTCATATCAATAATTGCACCAATCGCTCTAAGGAGAGGTCTACAAAGAATAATAGGACATGAAGGATTGCAATCTATGTCAAGAACGATAAAATCTACAGGCACATAGTTCCTATTTGCAATAATAAGAACATCATTAATTCTTCCCATAGGTTTCGTAATGGTGGAATCCGCAAGGTGCAAGTTTAAAGAGCAATCATCAAATTCGCGGAAACCTAACAAATCACACAAAGTTTTTGGAATCGTGGAAACACTAGCACCCAAATCATACAAAGCATAGCATTCATGATCTTTAATTTTAATTTTAATAGTAGGTTCCCAGTCATCATAAAGTTTTCTAGGGATAGAAACTTCCAACTCAAGTTTTTCTTCATAAGATTGCATCAATGCATCAACGATATGTTTGGTAAAAGCTTTATTTTGGCTATAAGCATGAGGAGAATTTAGTACGGATTGCAACAAGGAAATAAAATCTATCAAAGAGCAATTATCATAATTAAATTCCTTGAAATCCAAAATAGTGGGTGAGGGAGTCCTGGATTAGGGGGTATCCGGACAGCCGGACTGTATACAACGTTCGGACTATTGAAGCGTGAAGATACAAGACTCAAGACTTCGTCCCGTGTCCGGATGGGACTATCCTTGGTGTGGAACGCAAGCTTGGCGATCCGGATATTGTATTTACTTCCTTGTAACCGACTCCGTGTAAACCTTGGCCCTCTCCGTGTCTATATAAACCGGAGAGGTTGGTCCTTAGAAGGCCGATCACAATTACAATCATACCATCATAGGCTAGCTTCCAGGGTTTAGCCTCTATGATCTCCTGGTAGATCTACTCTTGTACTACCCATATCTTCAATATTAATCAATCAGGAAGTAGGGTTTTACCTCCATCGAGAGGGCCCGAACCTGGGTAAACATTGTGTCCCTTGCTTCCTGTTACCATCAGCCTAGACGCACAGATCGGGACCCCCTACCCGAGATCCGCCGGTTTTGACACCGACATTGGTGCTTTCATTGAGAGTTCCTCCGTCGTCACATGTGGCTCGATGGCTCCTTCAACCATCGTCAACAACACAGTCCCGGTGAGACCTTTCTCCCGGACAGATCTTCTTGTTGGCGGCTTCGCCTGCGGGCCAATTCTTGGCCATCCGAGCAGATCGATAGCTACGCCCGCCACCAGATCAGGATCGAAACCTGAACTACATGGCGTATATCCGCGAGACCGGATCTTTGACGGATTCGGCCTATGCCAAGAGCACCGGACAGTCACGACGAGCACGGCTTAGACCCTCTGTCGGACAAAGCTCGGTATCACCCCGCAGAGCCTCGGACCTAAACCGAGCAGGCTACGCTGCCTAAGGACGGAGGGCTGGACTCGCCCGCAGGTCGCACACTCATTGGCGGTGGAGCCGAACACGGCCTTACCTCTGTGGTGGCTCGTGACTCGGACCCCGGATTCAGATCCGGATGTTGGTTCCGCCCGCGACTCCGTGCGGCCGAGCCAGGTTGGGCTCCGTAATGGAGTTCACCGCTGCGATATCTTCCAAAGACTCGCCTTTGGCGACATGCCGAACTCGTTAAAAACTCTCTTTGACAGAAAATTCTGGGCCAAACTATGTCCGCTCGAGTGGGAAGCAAAGCGACAAAGAAATTCTTTGCCCACCCACCACCCACTTCATAGCCACGGTCGAGGATTTAACCGACGTGTTCGACTTGACCAAGGCATCGACGGTATGGACGATGATGCAGAGAAGATTCAGAATCTATGGGCGCTGGACTTCGCCTCGTCACACGACATATACATGGTGGATACGCCCAAAGAGGACAAAGGCGATAACCGAAGATAAAACCCTGGGCAAAAGCTAAAGCGACGGTGCAAACACCGCCTAAGTCCAAAGAATAGTAAAATAGTGACAAGAGTGCCGAAGGATCGATACTACAGTCAACTCAAGGCAACAACGACCATACAGATCAGCGATGGAGCAGGGCGAACCAGGCCACCCCGAACACAGTTTGGAGCAGACGCCGAGGACAAAGATCCCGACGGACGAGGTCATCAAACCGAACCAGCATTAAGAAAACAGTCCGACGACGATGCATTCATCATCCCGAAAAACGCGTGGAACAAGATAACCTCCATGTAAAGCTTATGGCCACCGCAAGAAGTCTAAAGAAGCAGAAGCAACGGCTCAAAGCCGCACAGGAAACGCTCAACCGTAGATGGAATAAAGTGCTAGACACTGAAGAAAGATACGGTGATGATCGCATACAAAAAGCTATCCAAAATGCAAGCTACTGCCAGAATTTGACGACGAAGCCGTACCACTTCATAACCGCAACAAAGCGTCTACCGACGCCGCGCATGATCTACGTGAACACCTGGATAAGATAGCTGGCGTGGCCAGGTCCATTTATGGATCTAAAGGACACACCCCGACGAGGGACTATGGTCACCAAAACGATCATGCCAATCGAATACCAGTTCGGAATAAACACCAGACACAACAACAGCCGACAGCATGCCACAGCAAGCCCAGATACAGAGGGGCTGCTTACCCTCTGTGCTTTACCGAAGAAGTACTGGACCATGAATTTCCACAGGGCTTTAAACCTGTGAATATAGAGGCATACGACGGAACGACAGACCCAGGTGTCTGGATCAAGGATTTTGAGCTTGTTTGGTTTGAGTCCTGGCTGTAGTGCCTGAAAAAAGTCAATGCCTGGATCGTGCCTGAGAGCACCCGTGTTGTATGCCTGGTGAGGCTGGCCTGAGCGAATGATGTTTGGTCGATGCCCTGGCCTGAAAAAGCATTAGAGAATATTTTATAGGACCAACAATACATACAGCTGTGGAGCCCATCGCCCAAAGAGAATATTTTATCACCAATCCATCGCCAGCACCCACCAGCTTGTGAAATCGATGGCCTGGCCTCAGTTAATGGTGGTGCCTGGATTGACCCAGCTAATGACGACGACAGTTTTTTCAGTGCCAGGCATGCTGTCAAATTCTCAGGATACTATTCAAACAAGTCTCAGGCAGGTTTCAGGCATGCTTGTGGCCAGGCATGAGTTCACCAGGAAGCCAACCAAACTAACCCTTTATCCTGCATATACATATGGCTCGTGGGGATGACCTCCACGCCATCAAATACCTTCCCCTCAAACTGAAGGGACCAGCTCGACACTGGTTGAAAAGCCTCCCCAAAAATTCAATTGGGAGTTGGGAGGAACTCGAGGACACTTTCAGGGCCAATTTTCAAGGGACCGATGTCTGGCCTCCGGATGCTGACGATTTAAGTCACATAATCCAACAACCCGGAGAGTCCGCCCGCAAGCTTTGGAACAGATTCCTCACTAAGAAGAACCAAATCGTCGATTGTCCGGACACCAAAGCTTTAGCGGCATTCAAACATAGCATCCGTGACGAGTGGCTCGCCAGACACCTCGGCCAAGAAAAGCCGAGGACAATGGCAGCCTTAATAAGCCTCATGACCCGCTTTTGTGCGGGTGAAGATAGCTGGCTAGCCCGTAAAGGCACCAGCGACCCCAGCACATACGAAATAAGGGATGGCAACGGGAAGCCACGGCATAATAAAAACAAACGCCAAAACAAGGAAGAGAGCCCGGATAACACAACGGTCAATGCCGGATTCAGGGGCTCTCGACCTGATCAGCAAAAGAAGCATCTAAAGGCAGTAAAGAGGGACCGTCCGGTCTGAATAGTCCTAGACAGACTGTGCCAAATTCATGGCACCCCTGACAAACCTGCGAACCACACGCACAGAGAGTGCTGGGTCTTGGAGATGGATCGAATTCAGTCTTTTTCCTTTCTTTGATGATCTTCAACAA